>CM042446.1:8700000-8937500 GCA_023631565.1 Gymnocephalus cernua
ATCAGTCTAGTATAGTTGCCTGCTAGTGCACGCAGCATGGCATGAGGCAACCTGTGACAGCAAAAAAAGCCCTCTGTCAGCTTCCATGATTACACAGTACTGCAATTATGCAGCCCTCTGTCCTGTATGCTGCTTTCTCTGCAGCCTTGTTAAAGCCCAGCACAACTGCAAGTTACAATAAAAAAAGAGTTGACACACAAGGAGCCTTCTCTCCTTCACTGGTGTGAAAAGACGCTTTGCAATTCACCAGGTGGGCAACATCTGGAGGAGTCGTTTGATTAAAACCCTTACTTCCACCCAAAACCACACCCCCATTCCTCTGTGAATATCTGCCCCAACATATGGGCCACACACTGGCTTTCATGATACAGCATGAGGTAACCTGTTAATGCCCGTCATTCTAGGGAAATCTTGCACTGCATTGTCAAATAAGGTGAAAATAGAATATAATCTCCAATTTCATAAATAGCGTCAAGGACCCCAAATGGCTGCATTTCTTGCCAGTCCGTGATGAACTATCACACAAGAGGCATTTACCATTATCCATAACAGGATTTACTGCACTCCAAGCAGCAAGAAAAACAAATGTGGCTCTATTCTGCTTTGAATTTAACAGAGCAAAAATCTAATTGTTAGTTTACTAACAACTAACATTACTATAGCAGTATGGGCATGAGATGAATCAATAAGTCTTAAAAAGGGCCTTGATATCAGCTGTGGGAGGAATTCATAAAAAGTGCTAGAAAGTATTCAGAAATACTTTAAAACGGGGTTCTAGGACACTTTAGTTTGTATTGAGGAGGAAGCTATAAGGGAAGTCCCCTACTAAAAATGTACATTCGGTGCGTTTCCATGCAGTTTAAAAAAACGATCATATTCAGGTTAAGGCAATACCCCGATTTCTCAAACGCCATGTAAACACCGTACCCCGGTTAAAATCAGAGTTCTCATAACCCGGTTAACAGAGGAAGAGAATGATCAGTTTAAGTGTTATATATCACTTATATAACGTATGTATTTCATTACATACATTCAGGGCTTGACAAACTTTTTTGCTTGCCAGCTCTAAAACTTTGTGGCTCTCTGTCTTTAACATTGCAGAGAGGCTGCATAGTGGCACTGTTTCCCTGTTCCCCCCCTCGTGATAGCAATGACTCTACTTTTTCTACTGCCTTTAGGTTCTAACTTACCTTATCACTTGCCAAAAGAAAGAAAATTCGGAAGAAAAGGTACCATCGCCACAAATGGTTAACATGGGAATTGCCGCAAGAGCTGGAAAGACAAATGTTATCCATCACATTGATTAAATTCCTCTTAGCTGGTGTCCTTGACCAAGTAAGTTTGTGTGAACGGATGTGGTGCTAACAGCAGTCCCCAGAGTTAGTGGATTAATTAGAATCGTACCAAATGGCCATTCTCGTAGTCAATCGGCTCCCAGTAACACCACGTCGCCTTTCCTCTTGTGCCTCCGGTGTCCAGAGATTGTTTTAATGCCTTAATGAGATTTGGTAAACTGTCTATTTCTGTCTGTGAGAGACTTTTAAAAATATTGGTATGAAAGGTTTATTGATGATTAGTTTGTGAGAGCAGACTTAAGTGCCTAATAAATTTATCAACCTCTATTTGTAGACAGCAGTATGTACGACATCTACAGTATTGATCTTCCCCTCCTATGCCATTTTTTTCATTTTCACAAATATATTATTTAACTATTTGAAAAAAATAATTATATAACACACTAGCTTATATAGTGATGATATATGATGCCCTGTACAACCAGTATTCTACTCTTAGCTACTAACAAGTTCAGCAGAACAAATAGGAGTTGGCTGCCTTGTTCTTAATCACTTCAACAGTATGTAATGGTGGGGAAAGTGTTATGCACTGATTCTCCCAGATATTCCCAGCTGTCCAAATCACATCTGAACTGACAAACGGTTATAATAATGATTAAATTGTCATTTTCCCCACAAAAATGATACCAACTCTAAAATATTTCCAAAGACTGACCTTTGATTTATATAACAGGGAGTTTCTATTATTTAAAGTTCTGCTACAACACATAAGCAAGCTTTAGCCTAGCACAAGTCCTCTGGTGGCATGCAATCAGCTGTTGTTTATTCATCTTATTCATATTCTCGGGAAGGGTTCAAAGAAAAGATTTCCTTTACACGATTAGTCTTCACTGGGTGCGCCAACTCTGCGCTAGTATTCCAAAGGCACATCTTATCGCAACCCCAATCTCCATCTTAAGTGCCCTCAGGTTACATTCATATTGAATTAGCTCACCTCAAAGCGATTCCACACGACAAGCCTTTTAAGATTAAATGCTCTTTTAATTCTCTGATTACAAACAATTTACTCCATTGAGACACTAGATGAAAAATGATAAAGACCCTATTTATCAGTGATAAATAGGGTCTTTTTCATTTTTCATCTGTGTGATGTTTTCATATTCAGATGAAAACATGCCATTTGAGCAAAAAATAAAAGATGACGATGAGGGCTGGCAAAGTGCACTGTCAATTGCCTCTGATTCAAAGAATTTAATCAAGAACGCTCCAGAAACCATTTAAAGCAGGCGGTAAAGTTCCACCACGTGACGGCACACAATGTGTCATAGATTTTAAGCACATTACAAATCAATTCAAAAACATGCTTTATGGCTGCATAAATACCTTGTGTAGAAGTCTTAATTACAGTAGGAGGCATTTAAACATCTTGGTGGAGTCAAAGACAAACAGGAACACAAAGGAAGCGTCAGCATCAAAGAAGATACCAAAGCTTGAAACCACCCTGTCTTGATTTGGGATTGTAAAAGGACAGGATTAATAGAAAATCATGGGCTAACCTCCCTTTTCAAAAGGCTAATGGTATTACCTGCCTATGAGAAACAAATGCAGATGGATGCTCACATGTCAGTATGGTCTTCAGAAGATGGATGACTTAGCTGTCTAATCAGTGGTTTGGTATGAGCGTTGAATATTTGTCAGAGTTGGTTATACCAAGATCCAGTCGGCATCCGTTGTTTCAGGCATTTAGTGAGACTGATTCATTTTAAGGCAGAATTGGGCTCCACCAGTCACCTAACCTTGATAAATGTGACAGTTAAGGGAAAGCAGAAGAAAAGAGCCCAGAAAGATTATTATGGATGAATATTTTTTCTGATGCTGCCTGATTGCAGACCAACAACTGAGAAACTTGCACAAATACATTTTAAAAACAAAAAAGTACTTTGGATTAGCTAAGTACCATAAAATGCCCTGTCTCCTTTAGCTATTCTTCTCCTCCCTTGTCATTAAGCTGCCAATCAGAGTTAAGGAGTGGCTTGGGATCCAATCAATCAAGCTGATTGGGAGTGTCAGGAAGTAGCTGCTATAAGCAGCCAGAGGTTGCGCCTGTTGCAAACACCATTTAACTGACACAGCATGTTTAGGCAGCATGATAATTAGGGCAAAGTCCTTGCTCATCTCTCTTACGCTTCAGACTCAATGTAACTCAAACTGCAAATGGCACAGACAATGGTGCTACTAATATGGGTTTCAAATGCCAACACTGACACCGTACTTGTATATTTTCAGTTCAGTTTATACTGAAAGAGATATTGAAACTGACAATGACAATACTAATCTTTTGGCAGTACTGAGTAAGTTAATATCCTGCATCTTTCAAATACATTACTGATATTAAATGAAAACAGTGTTTTCTAACAGTTTGGCCAGCTTTTGTTTTCCTATTCCCAATATCTATGGCACTTAGGGGTGGAACGGTACCAGGGCTCCACACTAACTTTTTGCCTTGGTTGCACTGGTGTGCCTAACTTTTTTATTTAGGTGCACCAGCACAAAATGTAGGTGCACCCACATTTTTCCTTGCGTCGCCATTAACGCCACAATTTCAAGGTCACCTTTTTATCACGCTCCATATACATTCATTTATATTATGTAAATGATTTTAAACAAGAATAAGGTGTAGGTAAATACTTTTTAGTTGAAGCACAATCATACTGCATATATAAAAAAATGTTTAAAGTGCTTCACTGAGCTGCCAAACTAAAACATTTTAAGTAAAACATTTAAAAATAGAAAGTGCTACTGTTTCAAAGTGCTTCCCTGAACAGTGAACACATTTCATGGCTCAAAGTCGTATACCCCCCCCCCTTTCTGTCCTCTGCCCCTCAGATGGCCAATACCTGTAATTTGGCCTTCTTCCCCTTTAGCCTTGGCTAAACCAGCTTGCCACACTCCCTAGCATCAAAATCCTTCAAACCCCCCCCCCCCCCCACACACACACACACACACACACACACACACACACACACTCTTATCAGATCTTCCACTAGTCCAGGACTAAAAATCATATCTCTGTATTTATACAAAGTGGGCTAAATGTTCCGTTTTAAGCCACTTTTCACAAGCTCTTTTATGAAATGCAAAGACAGGGTTTACTTCTCAGTTTGAAAATATACAGCTGAAACACATGTAAATGAAAATTATCTGAAACAAATAGCCTAGGATATATTAAAAAATAAATAAATAAATATATATATATATATATATATATATATATATATATATATATATATATTTGAGAAAGCTGCTTCAATTGTTATCAACAACAATAACAGACTGATTAAAAGAGAAAGAGGGCGCCCGGATAGCTCAGTTGGTATATATAGAGGTTTACTCCTCGACGCACCGGGCCAGGTTCGACTCCGACCTGCGGCCCTTTGCAGCGCAGTGACAATACAGACATTTCATACACAAGATGTGTGTAACGCCGCCGACCTGCCAAAGCATTCGCCCCGTGCTGGACCCGTTCATAATGAGTCAGCCGTCACTCTGTGAGTAGCATACGCTTCAGTCCATCGCACTCTCCCCCTCTCTCTCTCTCTCTCTCTCTCTCTCTGTCTTCAGCTTTCCTATCAAAATAAAGGCCGAAAGTCCCCCCCCCAAAAGAATAGGGAGACAGACAGAGAGAGAGAGAGAGAGAGAGAGAGAGAGAGAGGGGGAGAGTGCGATGGACTGAAGCGTATGCTACTCACAGAGTGACGGCTGACTCATTATGAACGGGTCCAGCACGGGGCGAATGCTTTGGCAGGTCGGCGGCGTTACACACATCTTGTGTATGAAATGTCTGTATTGTCACTGCGCTGCATTTTTATGATATTCTGGCCACGTCTCTCGCCCAGGTCCAGCATGCTCCGTCTGAAGTTAGTTGCATTCAATAACTTCGTCTGTGTTTTTTCGCCGTGCGGCAGCCGCAGTAACAGAGTTACCAGCGGAAACACTGGTACAAATACAGGTTTCCCACTCATGCTTAACAATATACAGCTGTGTTAATAACAATTAAAACTGTAGACAAATGTCGCAGTGTGGACAGACGCTGTCTCTCTCCACGTTGCAGGGGAGTCTGTGTGTGACAGTGAGTGAATGGGGGCGGGGCTGCGCGGAGAGTAGGAGAGATCCAAACACTTGCAGGTGCACGGCTTTACAGAAGAAATGAGTCATGTAAGGCACCGGAGAGAGGACGTTAGGTGCACCGGTGCGACCTAGGAAAAATGTTAGTCGCACCCTTACCAAATTGGTCGCACTCTCGAGCTCTGGGTACGCAGAAGTCACGGTTCGGTTCATACCTTGGTTCAGATATCACGGTTCAGTTCGGTACAATGGAGGGAAAAGCAAAACAAAAATGCAGAAGGCAATTTTTTTGTATTGTGCATCTCTCAGGCTATATCACCTAGTACTACACAGTCTCTCCCCTGAGCTGGCTGCAACAGCCTGAAGTATGTAAAGTAAGATGTAAACAATAAGTACCCCACATCATCTCCAGACTCCATCTGATAGTTGTAAATAAAATAAGATCAGTTATAAAATACAGCATCTCTTATTTATGAAAGTGCAAATTACATAGTTTAATAACAAAAAAAATATGAGGACGGGATGGCATGTTGTAACAAGGTTCGAGTACATACAGCAAATATGAGTGAATACGGGCGCATTGAAGATGACATGTAAATTCTGATTGCTTCAGTGATTGTTTTTGGCTCTATTTGTATGTGTATCTAAAGGCTGGTTAAGCACTGTAAGGAGGAGAAGTTGGACCATTTTTTTTTGTCTCGTTCCAGTGATTAGCACATCTGGGTGATAGCGTTGGATATGCGTTAGCATGTTAGATGTATTTCCACTCACAAGTTTTCGAGGCTGGGACGGCACCAGGCGGGAGGGCATGAGACGAGAGGGCATGACACAGAAGGCTCCAGGCTGCAGCCATACAGTCTTGAAGTTTTCCCAAACTTGCGATCTTAAGAGGCCAGCGGGGAACTCTTGTGGGTCGCCACCGCTTGCCATACTAGTCCTTGAGTGCTGCTATCTCTGACAAAAAACTGCATGCGGGGCGGAGCTCGGCTAGCTTCAGAGCTAAGGCGGGGCAACAGATTAGGTGTCCCCAGAACCCGCGTATCTAACAGTAGTTCCGCATTACATTAGTTCCGCATTACATTATTTAATTTGCACGTGAGTTTTATTTATTTTTATACCGTGTATGATCCGTGCAAATTCATGTACCGAACCGAGACGTCCGTACCGTTTCTGTTCAATACGAATACATGTACCGTTCCACCTCCAATGGCACTGTTTCTCAAAGTGTGGATACCAGCAAAAAAATGTTGCAGGATCCTAAGAATTTATCAACAAATACAGTTGTGAACAAGCATGCGTGCATGCGTGCTTTGTGTGTGTCAAAAGAACCACAGCTCATATGTGAAAAAGCTAGTGCAGCAGTGTAATTTTTAGATTATTCTGTAAATCAGCTAAGCTAGTGAGCTGCTATTTAGCTAGCTGGTTGCATGATGAAATGGTGGCTTCTCAAAAAGCCTTTCATAATCATTTAAGAGCAGGACGACATCACATACTGGATATTACACACACACAGGCCTAACACACCACAAGCATACATTACCAACATACACAAACAGCCTGTGAAAACCTAGCATGAAATGCAGTGAGACAAAATCTGTTGTTGTTGTTGGCGAGTGTGCAACGTCCTGTGACGACTGCCCCCTAATAATTTATTACATTTATATAGCGCTTTACCATAGACATTCATAGCAATTTAGGGGGGAGCTACTCTCGTCTGAGGGGGGGGGCGGGGGGGCTTGAAAATATTTGTATCTACAAAAAGGGGGGACCTGCAGAACATCACGCTGTATTGAAGAAGACTTGAAACTAGCGATTTGGGCCATAAACTTGTTAGGAAAATGTTTACTGAGGTAATAAATCTAGTTTATTTCTCATAGACTTCTATACAATTTGACTTTTTCCAACCAGTGGAGTCGCCCCTGCTAGAAATTAGATGGAATGCATGTTTAAGGCAGTTTTTTTAGACCAGGAAGCTCTATCCATTATTTATTTACAGTCTATGGTCGTAAGTCAAAGCTACATGTGAGATGTAACAAGCACTTTCATTAAAACAGACTGTGATAAAAAAGCAAAGATAGGGTTTCCTTTCCTGTTTGTAAATATACAGCTGCAAAACATGTAAATGAAAAATGATATTAAATAAATAGCCTATATTAAATAAAAGTAGTCCTCTCTGAGAATGCTCCTTTAGTTGTTTTTAACAACAACAATAACAGACTAATTAAAACAGGGTACAGTAACAGGCTTTCCTTTCCTCAAATAACAATAACAATTTAAACGAAACAAAAAATAACAATAGGCTTACTGGCTGTGCAAAGTAGCGAGTGGGGACGGGGTTGCATGAAGAGTGCGAGAGGAAAGATGCAAACACTGGCACTGCTTTAAGCAAATTATATATATATATATATATATATATATATATTATTATTATTTTTTTAGGGCTGTCAATCGATTAAAAAACGTAATCGAATTAATTACAGACTGTTATTTATTAATCTAAATTAATTGCATACATCATTTTTGTGGTGAAAGTATTTTAATATTTCAATTCAAATCACTCAATGAATAATCAGCATTAGTGACATTAAAGTTAAAAAACTATTTTTATTATTATTTTCACTGTTCAAATGTATATATATATAAAAACAATCAACAATATGACCTAATATGCTGAGGAAATAAATTCAAAAGGGTATTTTACAACAACTACGAATGCACCGCAAGGCTGTAGATTACCAGCTTCATTGAACGCACCTTCTCTCGTCTGTATTCCGACAACGGCAGAAACAGTCAAACTTTAGCGTTAGCTGTCAGCTTTTTAACCGTGTTTAATCCAGCTACTAGCTAGCAGAAGGCTAACGTTACCTGCTGTTGAGTTGTTAAGCTGTTAACTAGCCAGCAATGTTTTCTGTTCTGCGCATTCTGTTCTCTACATCCATGGTCTACCTCCTTCATTTGACAGTCGAAAGGTGGTTAGAACAAGGGCTAGAACGGCTCCGGGTGAAAGGTCAATATGGAAGGGATTAATTGCGATTCATTTTTTTAACGAACAAATTTTTCTCAGATTAATTAATTGAAATTAACGCGTAATTTTGACAGCCCTAATTATATATATATATATATATATATATATATATATATATATATATATATATATATATATATAAACCACTAATACACACAGAGGAAGGTTGCTCCAACACAAATGGATTTGCACAAGAAATTGCATCTTCAATGCAAGTAACGCGCCTTGCATCAGCCTTGGTAATGCTATTGCATTACTCATGTACATTATATAAGGTTAAAGGGTCTTAATATTCCATTTTGTTGTACAGTTTTCCTGTTACCGTTCAACTGAAGCTAAACTTAAAAAATATCTGCGTCTTTGATTTGCCAGTTATCAACAGAAATGAAACAAATACCACCAATCCACAAAATGGGTTCACAGCTGAAAACAATGCACAATGTTTTTAGGTGCAGTCTTCAGCACTAGAGGTTGATTTCTTCTCTTATCAAACTATCTAGACCCAAACCTTGATAACTGTAGAGCAAGTACTTTCAACAATAATATAAAAGTTATGAGCAGAGCTTACAGCCACAGGGAGAGCAGGTTTGCATTGATTACAGTGGCCAGCTTGAGTAGAGAATATGACCCAAGCCCCTAAGGCATCTCTCCATCACTCCACCCTCCCCTCTCAGCTGAACCAGTGCTGTCTGTCTCCCTGAGCTGTCAATAGAGCCTGATGGGCCTTTTAGACACTTATCAATATTTAACCAGCCTCCCCCATTGACTCAGCAATTACTGCCTAATTGATTTGAGATTGATTATCATCAGCACAATAATGGCAGTGTCGGTCAGCTGCAAGTTGTGATAAAAATCCTTGGTGTAAATTAAATTATCTTTTTATGCCACCAGTGTGTGAAGTGGAGCGTGCCTGCATGCGTGTGTGTGTGTGTGTGTGTGTGTGTGTGTGTGTGTGTGTGTGTGTGTGTGTGTGTGTGTGTGTGTGTGTGTGTGTGTGTGTGTGTGTGTGTGTGTGTGTGTGTGTGTGTGAGTAAAGAACGAATAGTAACTGTACCATGTCAAGGTAGAAGCCTCAAGACGCCAGCAACAAATCCTCTTCCTTCAGTGAAAAGAAGGGTGCAGCTTTCAGCTCAGATTGGTGTGTACACACTCTGGATGCGTTTTCATGTCTTCCTTGGCAAGACTGAAAGAAAGACAAAAATTGACATCATAAAATGTAATACGTAGTAGTAAAGTGATACTGTCTGATATGATCAAATGATTCATGGCTAGCAAGCTCACCATTGTACGTGATTAGCCAACCATCGCTTTTGTTTTGTAAACACATTGGGTTACATTAGTATTGAATACAACAATTGCATGTTTTCATAAACTGCTTTGCTAAATAAGTATGCCCATAATTTACTTAGCTAACAAAGCCAGAAACAGTTTGTTTAGTAGTTTAGTTTTGCAAATAGGAACATGTTGACGTTATTTTGTCACTTATTTGGAGCAGTAGGCTAGTTGGAACCAGTTACCTCCAGGATATGTGCTAGGCTAAGCTACCGGTGGAGCCGTCAGACAGAGTTACGACACGCACGGAGATGAGAAGGGTATGTATCGACTTGTCTAACTCTCGGGGTTACGGTGAATAAGCTAATGTCCCAATAAGTCGGCGTGTTCCTTTAAATGATTTATTTAAAATGTAACAACAATAACTCATAAAAACAACTCTTTTCACCAACCATTTGATGTTAAACGACAAAAAGAAGAAACACTAGATGGCAGAAAGGTATTTCACAACTACATTGAACGCACCCAAACCTTACGAGCCAAACTCAAACGCAACACTATGTCCCGTCACTGTTGTTTATCCGACAGCGGCAGCATGGTGTCTCAAGTGCAGCTAGTCTGCTTTGTGTCTTTAGCTGCAGACTGTTCTACGCCCCGGTGTTAGAATACTTTCCAGTGAAATACAGCCACACTTTACACCGCAAAATTGTCAGCATTTTACCAGTTCATGCCAGCTAACGTTACCTGCTGTATGTTAACTAGTGTCACGCCTAGAGCCGTTTAAAAATTGCATCGTGATTACATTTTTATCTCAACCGGTTGTAATCTTTACACATTTAAACCGATTTTTAACCAATTCACGATGCATTGTTACATCCCTATCGCAGGCTTTCAGTTAAACTGAGATTAATTAAGTGATAACACTTGAGTCACTTTCTCAGACTAGACAACGCTTCATCCAGAGTGAAATTCATCAAAAATAATAAATGAAATAGTTACAGTTACAGTAACAAATTAATTCAAAGGGTTGCATATTTAAAACTAAATTGTGAGTCAGAAAACTCAGAGTTGAAAACAATTCTGTGTAGCAATAACTGAAGTTGAGAATTAATTCATCCTTTGCTTGATAATAAGGTTGTCTACTCCAAATATATGAGTGGTAAACATATGAGCATTTTTCCGAGCACATCATTACAGTGTGGAGTGATCCCACCATCAGCTGAATTCAAATGATTGGGCTATAGCACATCCTTTTACAGAAATGCAAAGCTGCATCGTTTCACTTGTTCACTCGTAAGGGTTGTGAAAGGGCTCTTTTCTTTTAGGCCAAAATACTCTATAGTTAATGCCAGTAACATTAATTAAAGCTTTCTCTACTCTGTGTGTGTGTGTGTGTGTGTGTGTGTGTGTGTGTGTGTGTGTGTGTGTGTGTGTGTGTGTGTGTGTGTGTTATGTATGTTCCAACAGCAAGGGAAGGTTGGAGGAGGCTTTCCAGGAAGTGAAGCCGTCAAATTTATTACACTCTGGCCAAAGCTTTAGATGCATCTCAGATGTTCCCTATGAAATCTTTCTGTACATCATCACATCCCAAATCCTTTGTGACGTGAAATGCTGTGGACGTAAGTGTATAATGATGGAATAGGATGTGCAACAAATTGATTTTGGTGCAGAAGCCACTGATGGTGTGACCACACTTTTAGTTCATTTTCTTCAGTTGGAATCACACTTGAGAAAGGTGCATTGAAGTTGTCACCTTGGCCTTTTTTTTTACATTTTATAAACTATGTTAGACTATTTATAGACTATGTATAAATTAATTGATTGATTGACATACATCATGATGTTGGCAGACTACATCATATTAACAAACTCTCATTCTGTCACACACTAGCTAAGTGCTTTATTGAAGCTGGATGAAATACTGAAGATATATACGTTTCATATATTAAACATTCCACTTACTGTATCAACTTAATTGATGGACAACACGTGAAACATGAACCGAATTTTCAAAATCATATAACCTGTATTTATTAGTACTACTTTTATATTACATCAAATATCCTTACTTCCAACTTTACAAAAGGATACAAAGAAAAAAACATGTCTTAGAACTGGTTGCTAGTTCACCAGAAAATGTTTCACCTGGTAGCCGGCTAATGTTTTAAATCCATCTTTAGAGATCTTCCTTTAGCTGCCTCCCTCAGCTGATTCTGACACCTTTCTTCAGAGGAGAAGGCCACTGCAAAGGAGCAACACCCAAAGTGAAGCTTCATTGATAATGGCACATTTACCTTAGCCTTAACGTTAGCTAACCTATGTCAACAATTAGCCATGTAGCTACATGAAGCAAGTTCCAAGATACCGAATTTAACTCAACAATAAGCATTTAACAGTAATGTAGCTAGGCCTCAGCAGCACTGCCGGTGAAATGTTCATACACTGTACATGGTCTCAAGGCTAGCTAACGGTTTAGCTAACCTTACAACACGGTGAGCACAAAAGTAACCACAAAAATAGGCGCCGTGTGTCTCACTGTACACTAGCTAGCTAGCTAGTTAACAAGTAATAAGCACCAAATAAGAAGGAAATGGTCATAACTTTCATTCAGGCAAAAATACAACCCAGCCACAACTGCTAATTAATTACTTACATGTTTATAGAGAACAACGTCGTGTTTATTCATGTTTAGCGGAACAGAAAGATGCAGGGGAAAGAGTAGCTAGCTATATTCTCAATTTACAGCAGGCTTCTCCGGCTACGGTGACGTCATCACGTGTTGGCGGGACGCTCGGCCAACAGCAGACGTTTGGTGGCAACAGGTGCATGTAATACAATTAATTATGGCATAATTTCGTAGCCGGGTTGGATCAGTGGGGTAGAGCAGGCGTACATGTACTTCGATGTTTATACCTCAACGCAGAGGTCCAGGGTTCGAATCCGACCTGCGACGGTTTCCTGCATGTCTTTCCCCTTTCTCACCTAGTTGTCTTGTCAAAAATTAAAGGTGGAAATGCCCAAAAAAACAATTATGGCACCATTTTAATTAGCTGTGCAGTGGTTAGAAGTATCTATTTACTTGAGTACTGTATTTAAGCTTTGAGGCATGTACTTTACCTGTATATAAGTATTTCTACTCCACATTTCAGAGAGTGCTTTTTACTCCACTACATATAATTGCTATATGTAGGCCTACTAATTATCAATACATACATTACAGTATAATACAGTGTTTTGAAATTAAACAACCACTATATATTATAGTAGTTGGATTTAACTCGAACTGGACCAGCTGCAGCATTAAAATGCTGCTGTTAATGCATAAAAAAATATTCATGTAATCTATATGAAGTAACTCTCTATTAGGGGCTATTATAATGAGAGAAAAAATTATGCTCAAAGTTTCCTGGGGGACGACCACCAGACACCCCGGTTATAATTTGTCCCCCCTAATGTTGAAACAAACGTTTTCGCTAAATAGGTGGAGATCTCAACCCCCCCAATGTTGAACCCAAAGTTACACCATTGCTTTAAGCACCGTTTGCTAATAATACTTCTGTACTCTACTGAAGGTACTTCTTCCACCATTGTGTCAGTAAGCCATGCCAGCTGAGCCGGCACGCACCATACAGGACCCTGAAACAGACAAACCTACATGTAATCTGGTCATTATTCGTGTTATTAACAACACCTGTGCTTTTTGTTGTGTCACAATGTCTGCTGTGAGAAAAGGTCTATATTTGTTATTTTACCCTATAGGGTAAAATAACAAATAACACCAGTAGCTACAGCACAATAAAAGTAATAATTATAATATCTTTAGTTGGTGTCAAAATAAATGAAAAGCTAAAATAAAAACACTAGCTAGAAAATATTGACTTTTATAATTGTGTGATTATATCATATTATTAGCTGTTATCATTCGCTGAATAATGACAAAATGCCGAATCATCAACTCCAAAATTCAGAAATCAAAGAAATATGCCTACGCTAAATCAATCAAACAAGTAAAATCACAGACATTCTACCAAAAAATAAAAATAAAATATATATTAAAGCTATTAGTGCAGTAATGTGAGCATTATGATGTCATTACGCACAGGTTTTTATTTGCTTTAAAGCCGTCGGATGGAAACACACTTTCACCGACTTTATTCACATTAATGTTTTTAGCGAACTTCAGATCATTTGATTGACAAGTGGATGGAAACATAGCTACAGATAAAGTATATAATATTTACCCATAGAGTCACAGAGCAAGAGGTTAAGGACAAACTAAGTGCTATTCATTGCTCCTCTTTGAACATAACAGCTTAGTAGAAGAGGCTGGCTGTGAGGACCAATGCAGGTCATTAGCCCACTGAAATACCTTCAGCTTGATTTATTTCTGAAGTGATTATGACTGCAAGATAGGCTAATTAGGAACTCTGCGTAACATTTTACAGAGACTGTTTGTAAAGCATTAACTTCCACTGATTAAATACGGAATCCTTGATGAGTGCTCGCCTGTGTGTTTGACAGAAGACCTTGCCTTAGCTGCATGCATATTCAAACACTGCACTTATGTGTTTTATAGAATGATGAGCACTCAAGTGTGTATGTCTCAATTACTATGAAAAGATTATTATTATTATTATATTGAGTGTGTGCATACAGGAAATAGTGAGCGCGACCAAAAAAATAGGCTGTCAAGTCAAAAACTGAAATCTTCAATCTGACATTGCCAAAAAGGAAAGGTTTTTTACATCATGTTATTTTTTTAGTCTCATATTTTGTCTCTAACCTTTTCTGCTTAACCTATCTGCTTACACTGATTTGATTTTGTCCATTCTGCCATCCCCTTCGTCCTCCATCTTTTCCCTCTATCCTCCTACTGTCCTTCACTTATCCATTCTTTAAAAGTCATCTCAGGTTAGCTGGAATGTCACATCGCTCAAGTGTGTCCTCTGGGGCAGCTCCTGTTATTTTAAGGGGTCATGTACATTTATCCAAGCAATAAATAAAGAAGCACCCACAGGCTGGAATAAGAGGCCTGAGTAGAGCCACGGCTGAAAGGACAAAAAAACATTTGATTTGGAGAAGTGCGTTTCAACAAGAAGCCTTTCTAAAGGTCAAAGGGTAAAGATGGCCACCACCTGTCGTTAGCTAACTTTTGGCCTGGCTCAATGGACTTGAACTCTTGGCCACCCACCCAAGAGACCATAACTGGTGACTTACAGAGATTTTTTCAATGAGAGGAAATCTGTTGGAGTGCTTTCAGTAACACCATGTATTTAATAAAATCCACTCTTAATGTGTAAGCAGGACTATTTCCACCAGAAAACCTCTGCAACAGCATTCAGACCACCACAGCACATTGAAACTCCACTCAAATGAAATGAAATGTATTTATTTTAGGGCCAGCAGCTCCTAAGGTGATGTGAAATCTACAGTATCCATCGTGAGGGAAAGTCTGTCAGTTCTGAATGCATGAATGTGGGTGCTTGTTTCTATGAGCATTTGAACCTGGTCGCATTATTTTGACAGAAAACAATTACATCAAGTTGAATAATTTACAGTATGTACATTTTTTTAATTAACTCAGATGTATAGTCATGCACACAGAGAGAGTGAAAGAAAATGTAGCTTTCTGACCATTAGCGGCTGCCTGGAATGCATGCAGTGGGTGTAGTGCTCATTAAGCAGTGATATAAAGCACAATCTCATAATGACTAGATCTGTTGTCTGGTAAGCACTAACAAAACGATTGATTCGCAAGCAGAGGAAAAGAGGAGGCCAAAAGGAAAGGGAGAAAATTATAATGAGAGTCTGGGAGAGGGAGGGAGGGAGGGAGGGAGGGAAGGGAGGGAGGGAGAGGCATTTAGTTGGCAGACAGTTTCCTGATTCAGCCAGGCTGGAGAGCAGGGGTAGCTGTCTTCCTCCATGTACCTCATCTATCACTGCCTATTTCTAGGAGACTCACCCGTTTCCCCAACCACACACACAGATGGAACGGAGTGAGAATTCAATCTTTCCTTGCCTCACAGTCATCTGCAGAAATGCATTCGTTCACCCTTCGCGGCAGGACCCCAAAATCTGCCGATAATCGTCCACCAGGGCGGGAAAGAATCACTGCAGGTAGCCAAGCTTTTCTCATGTGATCTATTTCCAATCTGTAAAGTCCCACAGGTAGATTAGGGACAAGTGGAAACAGGGTTGAAGGAGTAGCAGTGGTCTTCAACAGCCAGGATCCTGTGCCACTTGGAAAACATACATGCAGGAGCCCAGAGCCATATTCATTCCAAGGCTTTGATTTGATGATTCTCTGTCTGGAAGTGACATTCCCTGTTATTTTTAATTTTAATTGTATTATTATCATTTTTTATTTTGTGAGTGTGAGTGTGAGTGAGTGAGTGAGTGAGTGAGTGAGTGAGTGAGTGAGTGAGTGAGTGAGTGAGTGAGTGAGTGAGTGAGTGTGTGTGTGTGTGTGTGTGTGTGTGTGTGTTTTGTGTATGAGGTGTTTGGCTGTAGTTGGACAATTTATGGGTTGCACTGTTGTGTTGCGGCTGCTGTTGTATGTTTTATTTGTTCTTTGTTTTGTGCAAAGTGGAGAATGTTGTGTGTGGACATTGGACCGGAAGCTGTTGAATTAATTACTGTTGTATTGGTGTCATGTGACTTAGTGGCATGACACGTAAATAAGAATATCAAATCAAATCAACAAGGGAATTCTTTTTATTTTTTACTTTTAAGAAAAATAGTTCATAACACATTCTTTTTACTTTACTTAATAAAATATATTTTTTTAAATATGGAAAATGAGAAAATGTTCCCTGTTGCAGCAAGACTGATCATATCTATCTATCTATCTATCTATCTATCTATCTATCTATCTATCTATCTATCTATCTATCTATCTATCTATCTATCTATCTATCTATCTATCTATCTATCTATCTATCTATCTCTAATTATATAGCACAGCCATCAAGTCAAAACATTGGCCCCAAGTAGCCAGCATAAACAAGCTGTGAACACAACACTGTAAACATTACATTACTTGTCAACAAACAGCAGATATGTTTCTGTCGAGTTATTAGCATAAATTGCTACTTGCCGTGTCATCATGGTTCCGTAAAAGTGTCATTATTTTGACTTTTCTTGTTTCTAAATGTCTTGGTCATTCATTGGTCAGAAAAAGGGCCACTTGTGGCCGGGTTGGCTCAGTGAGTAGAGCAGGCACACATGTACTGAGAGGTTTATGCCTCGACGCAGAGGTCCAGGGTTCGAATCCGACCTGGGACAATTTCCTGCATGTCTTCCCCCTCTCTCTCTCACCAAGCTGTCCTATCAAAATAAAAGCAGAAAAAGCCCCAAAAAATTATCTTTAAAAAAAGAAAGAAATATGGCCACTCGGAGGCAGAACTCCACAACGCAACACATCCTCATACCTAAACAACAGAATAGGTAGATTGTCATTGACTCCCAAAACAACAGATATGATAGTTCTATTTACTGCCAACACGGTGGCCATTTTAAACATGTGACCGTGACACGTGGCCACGGTGGATATTTTACAGTAATCATGTGACCGTTCTATTTTTTTTTTTTTAAGTTTAAGACTTATTATTCTGATTGATAATGTAGCCTATACTCTAAAAATTCATATTAAATTTCTATTTGTGCATTTATGTTTGAAACTGTCATATCGACATCTGCTGCACATCAAAAATGTTGTCTGAGCTGTTCAAAAGGGAAATCAATATTAACGTGTAGCCTGGCTTTCCCCTGTGAAACAACCGGCTCATCATTGCTCCGACAGACCTCGACTCCCTCCAGTCAAACATCTCCCCTCGACATAAAATGACCTTTTCACCAGGACTGTCTGAGTCAGGTCAGAACAAGGGGAAGATGATCACAGCCACGATCCAACCCTTTCAAACAAAACTATCTCCCTCTGGTGAATGCCAACACAAAATCCAGACTTGTCTCTTTCCTCTCTGTCTCTCGCCACTCTTTTTTCATTTGCATAATCCCTGTGACACTCTGATTAATAACTCCAGTGTGATTTGCATATCTATGCCTGAAATTGAGGACAGACATTCGCAGTAAATACAGTCCAGCGAGAAACAAACTGTCGAATGTGGTATTGGTGGGACGAGGTATCTCCAGGGAGAGAGATGGAATATTCTTAGGTTAAATCACACACAAGTGACCACACACACCAACACACACACACACACACACACACACACACACACACACACACACACACACACACACACACACACACACACACACAAAACGCTTTCAGAGTACTTTCTAACTCTTCATCTCCAATCCTTTTCTTAAGCCATTGGCCCCAGCCAAACACAGAAATGCTGGGAAAATGGAGACCTTACTACTCCAGCTGTTCCTGCTACAAACAGTAGTTTAAGAAGATAACTCCCCCCACTCCCCCCCAAAAAATACATTCCTTCGACAGTGAAGGCAGGCAATAGAGGCTTGTATTTGCTTCAACAGTGCCCCCCAGTGGGAGAAAAGATGGGCTCCTCTTGATTATTGTCTGAATTACCATCAGATCATTGCACTCTGCAGTTACGTGTAATATCAACAAGTGACATGTCAATGAAGATACTTTTTATTAGAGCTGTAAATAAATAGCTGTGGAAATTACTTTTTGTGTACAATTGTTTACACAGACAAACTAGGATACATATGATTTTAACCAAATATTCTTCTGTTTTTGGGCATTTTACTCACTAAAAAAAGACTAACAAGGTATGTCGAAATTACATCCTCATTTCAAGTCAAGTCAAACTTCAACAAAGAGCTTTAGCTTTCTAAAATCTAAATGTTTCAGAAGATTCTTCACCTCAACAATACGCTCAATGTTTTGGGGAATTTGTCATAACAAGCAACTTTTGAGACTGAAACATAATAGTTTGTCCATCAACAACCTAAAGAGTGAATCTCCCCACCAGTATAGACCTAATGCATTTGTGTTCGGTGGCTGAGTTACACACACACACACACACACACACACACACACACACACACACACACACACACACACACACACACCTTCCAACGCATACAAATCCACGCTGCCCCTGGGAGACCAAAGGCTGGAGATGACAAGCCTGCAATGAGGTAATGACATTTCCTCCTGCATAATGTGGCCAAAGGCATCTCTCCCTCTCAGACGTCGACAAGACGGCGATATCTGGCCAGCTCTGGTGACAAGCCCTGCTCTAATCGGCAGGTACAGCTTTCACTGCAGCTCAGGACCAAACCACAGAGTAGCAGCTAAATAATTGAACAGGTGCAATATGTTGAGGCAGGGTGGGGGAGGTTTGGTAGTGGGTGAGGGGGAAGAGGAGGAGGACTCACCTGAAATGTCTGCAGTGTCCTCTGCTTGGGGTAAAAGTCATCAAATGTTGGTTTGGGGAAAATGACCAGAAAACATGCTCCCTTCCATTCTCCACCACATAGTCCCTTCATGCCACATTTTGTAAGAAGATGATTTATTATAATGCTATGTTTTGCTCTGATGTTTGTATTTTTGCTTCCAAGTTCGACATCAAGTGTTCAGGTTGCCATGACAACAAATTGGGATGTCATGATGGCATTTCACCTTTGTCTTACCTTGTGTGAACGACGACTTCATGGCCATACCAATTGCTGATTTCACGGGAAAGGTTGTCAGCGGCGGGACGTGAGGGAGGATAGGTGTGTGTATGTGGCAGGTTGACTGACCTTGGGAGGCTGTCTGCGTGCAGGATTTAGGCAGAGGCAGCGATGGGTTAAGTAAGTGAGATGCTGTGAAACAGGTATCCAGTCTCCCAGCCACACATGGCGAGTGCCACAACTGCAGTCAGCCGAAACCGACGTGGCCTCTTTGTGAAGGCAAGGTGCTGCCCTCTGACACAAACAACACTCCAGTGTAGAGCTACAGGTTTCTCCGTGGACAGGACATTAGTTAAAAGTCTCAAAGATGAAGTGCCCAGGAAACTTGCAAAAGAATCCACAAAAGCCAGGATCAAGAAAATAATGACAAAGTTTGCACATAATAGCAGCTTAACGCACAGAATATAATAAAAACCAAGAGCTGGTGAGTTTTATCTCTCTCATTTGTTTCCAAATGAACCACACTGAAGAAATCTCCTACAGCTGCAACTTTAAAGTGCTCCTATTATGCTTTTTGGCTTTTCCCCTTTCCTTTATTGTGTTATATACACTCACCTCAAGGATTATTAGGAACACCATACTAATACTCGTGTTTGACCCTATCCTATCAATATGGGCCAACATTTCTAAAGAATGCTTCCAGCACCTTGTTGAATCAATAACACAAAGAATTAAGGCAGTTCTGAAGGCGATAGGGATCCCCCTCACCATTACACTACCACCACCACCAGCCTGCCCAGTGGTAACAAGGCATGACGGATCCATCTTCTCATTCTATTAAACGCCAAATTCTGACTCTACCATTTGAATGTCTCAACAGACCAGGCAACATTTTTACAGTCTTCAACTGTCCAATATTTTTTTGCTTTTTCCGCCTTTATTCGATAGCTCGGTGAGAAAGGGGAGAGAGAGGGGAAAGACATGCAGGAAACCGCCACAGGTCGGACCCAAACCCCGGATCCCTGCATCGAGGCATAAACCCTTTCAGTACATGTGCGCCGGCTCCACCCACCGATCCAACCCGGCCACAACAACTGTCCAATTTTGGCGAGCTTGTGCAAATTGTAGCCTCGTTTTCCTGTTTTTAGTGGAGATGAGTGGTAGCCGGTGGGGTCTTCTGGTGGTTATTTGAGTCAAAGTAACTGAGCAGATTGTGAAATCTGGTCATTGTCGCAAAGTGACGCATGCGCAACTCACATCTGCACTCGACTCCCATCGGCTAGTGACAGTCCTTACCTAGCTACTGCGCATATGCAACTCCCAACAAAGATGGAACAGAAGTGAGATGCCTCACTCTGTAGCTAAAACAGAGAGCTCAACACACAGGGTGAAAAGAGGAGCTGGTGGTGTTTTTTGAAAATTAAACCATTTAAACCTATTCTGATATATCCTTTATAACAATTATGAACCTGAAAATGAGCATAATATGAGCACTTTAAATATAATAACATCATACACCTTGAAATGTCATAACCTTTTAAAAAAGCAACATCAATGTAGCTCAAAACCAGCTAGTTAGTGAAGTTTTTATTATTGAATTATACCATATAACCATATACCATTATTCGTTAGATTTTCAAGATATGTAGTGGAGAATTGTGTCAAGATATCCCATCATCTGTCATATATTTACACACTGTCTCCATGAAATTATACTTGTACACTACTAAAGTTTTTCAAGGGAATGAAGTGGTAAGGTATTGTACTGTAGATGAATCGGAGAGGTGTGGTTGGGGTGGATAAACACGTCCTGTCTCGTTAAATTATATCTTAAAAAGTGGGGGTTGAACTGTATATAATATATAAATAAAAGTTTTTGAGAGAGTAGTAACACTATTTGGGATTACACATCCAGCATCAATAAATGTTCTCTGGGACTCAAAATAAATAAATAAATATGTGTCAAAGTCTTCTGTGCCATCTCTCGCTTCAAAAAATTTGACTGTGCCAATCAATCAAACAGGACGTTATGGCAGAATAATGTGCGTTTCCTTTTAAGAATGCCCGTCAAAGGAGGCATTGTGGTAGAAACCTCCTCTGGACCCACAAAGGTGTCACAGTAAGCAGGGGTTGTCAGAGGCTTGTCACTGCTGGGTGGTTTGAAAGCATGAAAAATTTCCTCTCTGGGGACGGAAGGAGGACGATTGGTGAGGAGAGAGGGAGTGTGCCGATGTTGGTCGGTGTGTATGCGAGTGTGTGAAGGCCTTAACTCAGACAATAGGTCTCCATCCACGCAGCGGGCGGTTTCACCTTCAGGGGTGACGGCTATATTATTCCGCTTGACAAGCTGTGCCAATGGGAGATCAAAATCTTTGCCTAATTGAATGCTGGCAGTTTCGGTTCACTCACACTCTAATCTATATGGAGACTGATTGTTTGACTGAATAGGATTATTATGGGGTGAAGATTCCATCAAAAAGTCATTTTGGTAGACTGAGGGTTCAGAGTCAACGTCATTTATATCTGACATGAAAGCACCTTTGAGACTGACAGCTATGTCTTAAAGGCGGAGAGTTAGCACGGGCTCCTCCATCGTTCTTGGATTGGGTTAGGCAGCGTCACGTTTTTGGCAGCTCAAAGTAGCAAAAACTGATTTCAGTTTTTAGAACTATTACTGTAAAAGCCTAAATCACTTAGGAATCATGCAACATTATAGTAAACTGCCCACTCCTCCTGCTTCATGGACCTAAACATCTTTTGAAGTGGATTTGACGTATACTTTCAGCAAGGGTTGTTGAGTCCAGCTTGACACCAATTTTGGATATTTAATCTTAAAAGATAATTCTGGATTTTTTCAGCCTTTCAAATTTTTGCCTTTGTTTGCTATTACCTACTGGATGCCAGTACTGCTGCTGGTCGTCTTAATAGCAGCGCCGCAGTAAACTGCCGTGACCTAACGCGACACACACACAGAACGTCGAAGGTGTGTTGTTGTTGCCGCAGCCAGAAGACACATTTTGTTTCAAATGAAGCTGGAGGCAGCAAAAACAAAACACCGCTGGCTAAACTATTTAAAAATGGCGGATTTGTTCAGGACACCCCCGTCTGTCGCTTTCACGTCACCTTTTGGGATCACCTCAGCTCGCTTGGAACCTCGACTGAGGTGGTACTAAAAAAAGTACTTGTTAGCAGGTACCAGGGACTTTTTTTCATAATGGAAAACCAAAAAAGGCGAGTAGAGTCGAGGCTTCGAGCAGGTACCGTGTAATGGAAAAAAAAAAACAAGTTGAATGTAATGCCATTAAAGCAAAGTTGTTGTTGTTTTTATTAGAACACCCACATCCAAAATCTATACATACATTTTAAAATGACAAGCAATCTACAGCATATATATTTTAAGTCAAGTTTGTGTAGATGTAACTAATGCTGACTTCAGAGCTGACTATGTTTATTGCTTGGGTTTGTGTACTTGTGCACAATACAATATCTCCCACAAGCAAGATCCCATACGTCCAACTTGTAATTACAACTAGAGGCAGATGTCAGCATGTTTTTACCATTTGGCTGTTTCCTGTTTACAGAACATTATGACTGAATCCAGCATCCTAGTCCCTGGCAGTCTAGCTAATACAAGTTTAGGCAGTGTATGCAGGTTCCATTACAGTTTGACATTATTGTGATGAAAGAACATGTTTTAATCACTTTTGCCAGACCTATCCCCACAGTGCTGTGCCCTAAGGTCTGGCTACACCACAGATACATTCTAGGATAGGAAAAAAAATGGATTTTGTCTTTGTAACTCAAATGAGGGCTGCCTCTTAATGATTTCCTAAAGTATAAATTAAAGTTGAATATTTCTTAAACCAATCACAATCGTCTTGGGTGGCGCTAAGCTCCGGACGCAGCAACCGTGGCTCTGCAAAATAGACTCGGGAAGGAACTAATTTTGGTGGAACATTTGCACCCCACAAAAGAAAATGCCACAGAAAATATGAAATAAAGTTAACTGTTCACACAATACAGTAACATGAGCTGTATAAATTAGCTAGATACATGGTTAAGCGTAATTTGCTCGTACCAGTGTATCGCTGTGTGTACTTGGTCCACAGCAATCCTCTCCAATCAGTCCCAAAACGTCCCAGTTATATAGTAAATGCTGTAAACATATTCTTTGTAAAGCTTTATAATCATTTCACAAAAGAACCAAGCAGGCCTGCACATTGCAAATTTTCTTCAAAACATGCCATTTTCAGTGTTTGTGAGAGTGGAAGCGGATATCAGTCAATTTTCCTGGAAATGTACTTCCGTTGATGCAGACTAGAAAAGCCCTAAAGTAAAGCAAGTGGTTAGATTTTGAACAGAATTAAGGCAACAGCAAGTAGGTAAAATAACCCTCATTATTTAGATTAGCCTGTTGGACACAAGCTAATTACTTTTGCTTCAATTTTGGAGTACATTGATTACCTCCTGGACCACACTGGAAATACATTTAGGGCTGGCTTTTTATGTGTTCATATAATATCTTTAAACCTAGTCTCAAAGTCTCATGCCACAGGTACACGGCCACTTTGAAACCATGTAATTGGCCTGTCACAGTATCTTCAAATTAAATGTATTACCAACAAACTAAGTGAGACCAAACTGCACAGTGACATTGCATTTCCTTCTATGTCATCTCGGCATCGTGCATCATGATGCTGTGCATCAGAGTGTAAATGTGTGTGAATGTTTATCTGATGAGCAGGTGGCTCAGTGGCCACAGTGTATAAATGTGTGTGAATGGTTCCGGTACTATGTAAAAGCGCTTTGAGAAGTCGTTAAGACTAGAAAAGCGCTATATAAATACAGACCATTTACATTCTGTTAAATTCAACAGAACAGAAATTCTTTCAAAATCTTGAAAAAAGCCTGAAAACAATGTAACCGAGTGAACAGATCTTCATCCAAGAATGATCCAAGAAAACAAATAAACAAGCCGGCATCATTATAATATATATAAAAGAATAATTATCTTGTACCAAACGACAGTACCATCTATGACAGAAATCATTCTCATCGAGCCAAGCATGTGCTATTTTGGTGTGCTTCTTTTTTTCTTGTCAGTTTTGATAAGAGACCAGTGGAATAGATTATGCTTTTCAGGGGTCTCGGGGGGGTTGGTTTGGCTCCAGTTAGAATTCATTTAGTCAGATAGCCTCTGTGGATTATTCCTGTTTTCAGAGGCCTGCCTTTCTGACAGGTCATTATTGTACCCCACACAGGGACATACTGCAGACAGCACCACATAGAGAGCCCCACCATGTGTCCACAGCTCTGCGCAGCAGTGTCTATGAATCCACATAATATCAAACATGCCAAATAGGGGGTAAGAAATGCCCGCCTGTCTGATGTGCTGGTAGTTCAGTGGTGGACCTAATAGATCTCCTGCCCTTGCTCTCCATGATCATTACTGCTGCTTCATAGACCCAGGGCCAAGGAAAGGACTCACACTCACATGTACACACTGCGAGCAATGAGCAGAATGCTTGATGATAGACCCGAAGCCTGCATTTCGCTAATAGGAACCCTGTGCCAATATCAAAGGAGGAAGGAGGTGGGGGCAAAGGTTGACATCGCTGTCTTTCAAACATATACCCACACACACGCATCCTGTCATGTACCCAGAGTCGGTGAAAGATAAGCAGTTACATACTGATAACTACTTATTTCACTGTGTTCTGTTGGTCAGTGCTGTGCAGCAAGATAGTGGTATCTCACCTTGTTGCAGCTTTGAAGCTAAACCATGAGTTTACTGTATATGAAACATGGATGGCATTTGGAGAAATTCAGGTAAAACGTTTCCATTGGAAGTAAAGTTTTAAGTCCAACTCAAATTTTAAGAAACTATAAATATACTGCAGCTTTCAAAAGAGAATAATAGCCTACCATGTTTTGACATATTTGTGGAAACAGCTTCTGAACTTCCTCTGGGTGAGGAATTTCCCCTTTGCAGCGGTTATTTGAAAGCAGCCGTTGCTAGGAGAAGTGCTGTCTAATTCTGTAGTGTGCTACTGACTCCAAAACGTCATGCTGTATAACCTACGAACAGGCCAGCCATTCGGAATTATTGGGGGGGACAACATTTTTCAAGTTTGACCCCTGATCCACTATCACCTAATTTATGCAATTCCAAGACTGTTTAGGGACCCTGGAATGCATGGAGCGTTATTTAGCCCTTTTCCGGCATGACATGGTTGGTACTAAAGGATGCATAAGGTCATCTTGTTTCATATGATGTCGGTATCTTCACTCGAGCTATCTTCACTTGCCCACATTCAGATTTCGGGGGGAAGGGGTATCACATTAAAGGGTCAACTATAGACCTTTGCGTGCACCTTTTGCACCTTTGAATTATTGCTAACTAAAATGCTAGTTAACATTAGTAATTAAACTTGAACAGCTAATGTAAGTCCAAACTGCCTGTGAGCTTCTCCTGTACTGTACGGTAATTCCTCTACTATGCAACAGTAAGTTGCATGGTTATGACACAATCGTTAGCCTATTTTTATAAAAACATCTGCTACAGAGCCATAACGTGAGATACGAGGTAATGGAGCCTTTTATACATTGTTATGTTTCTTTAGAAATAATCAATGGACAAATAAAGTCTTTAAACGCTTCAGATGTAAAGTTATTGGCTGTCAACATGACGTCAAAATGAATGGCAGTCAATAGAATGCTAATGGCCGGTGAGTGCTTGTTAGCATCAAAATGAAGCCATAGGAGCTACGCTCTGTGAAAGCTGGCTTACCCCCTTGAAAATGACACATACAACCATTCTATTTCCTGCCGCACTGTGGCAGTTTAATCATGTGACCGTAATCACGTGACTGTTTTATTTAATGTAATGAGCACAATTTAAAACATGTAGTAAACGTTGTGACAAGAACTAGTTCAAATTAGTCATGTAAAACTACCAAAATGAGGACGTAACGTGGCATCGTGTCACGGACTAAGGTCTGTAAAACTAGGTTAATTTCAAAATGACAGTTGACTTCTGGTTTCACAAGAAACATGAACCCAGGTCTCCTGAGTGAAAGTCCTGTTTGTTTGACACATCCACCACCCAAACCTGCCTCCACCTCACTTCCTCGTTTTCTCTCGTGGTAATTACCACAGCCACGAGAGGTTGCTGCCTAACAAGAAATGTAATTATGGGTCGTTATAAGCTGCTTGCATAATCGACCCATATGGTCGTTTGGGTGAAAGAAATTGCATATTTCATATACTGTGGATGCACTGATGTTTGTCTTTCTAAACCATTCTTCAAATAGGTTAAGTTTATAACCATGTATATGTTGCCACAGATTAAAGGATAATACTAATATAAGGTCAAGCAAAAATCTCCACAAATGTATTGAGAAGTCTTATCTAAAATACAATAATCATGGGGGGCTTGCAATTCAGTCAAACACGACTCTTTTTGACCTCTCATGAGCCAAAATGATTGGGGCTTTGACAAAGACCTGACCTAGCTGTCTGACAGTTGACTGGCAGACGGACTTCGCAGGAGAGTAGGCTTTATCTCTCCAAACTGAGACAGGCTCAAAAACAACCGCAGACAGCTCATCGCATCCCTGAAGTAATGTGCAACTGGTCCTCCCCGCAGAGTGTCTTGCTTTGCTGGCTATAGCTCCTAATTAATAAAACAGTAAAGAACCACGGTTTATGTGAAAGCTCAATGGGAGTGTGTACACGTAAGGGGTTTCAATGTGCCCTAGTAGTATTAACAAATGACCTGACTCCCATTAAGGAGAATTAGAAGAGAAGAATAGAAGAGCTGCACACAGCTAATATTCACAGCTATTTAGTGAGTGTTGGCTGACTGTCTATCAAAACCGTGACAATAGAGCAGAATTACAAAGAGCTGCCATGGGAATGAGTGGATATCTAGATAGGATTAATGTAAACAAGGGAGAAATTGTTGATGATGAGGTTCCTGGCTGCCAAGGGAACCATTCCCTAACAGTGTAGTGCAAAGAATTAAGCAGTTAGAAACTACATTGTCCCATTGCAAATTGTGTCACAGAGTACACATCCACCGGGGCACCTGTTGAATGCTGAAATGAGTCCAGACAGACAACCAGTGATGCTCATTCTGCAAGGTCATTGTTTCTGAACCTTCCTGGTAATTATTCTTGATACAAGGATTAATATCTAATTCAAGGCGTAGGCCTTGGTGACTCTTTTGTTATTAACTTTGCTACAGTGGGGAAACCTTTCAGGATTATTTCAATTCAGTGATTACTTTTGGCCTGTCAGCTGATTGCAAACTGTGCTTGTAGGTTTACTCACCACATTGATTTCCTTGCTAATATTGAGAGTAGATCTCCCAAGATATATCACCCTGCTCTCCTTGCTATACTCTCTGTAAATCTTATTAGAGATGGAAGCTGATGGAAGCTCCTTCCCCGCACGATACTGAGGAAGAGCACAAGGTTAAAAGAAGAGACAAGTTCAACTGAGGTTGAAAAGATGTGGTCTTCAACTTACTTCTGCCATAAGAGGGAGTGAATGCCTGTGCAGAATACTAACCTTAAACAAGTATATGGTCAACTTATTGAGGAGAGTAAACAGAATTTCAATTATCTGACTACAGGATTTCTTTTTTTTTTTTTTTTTTTTTAAGCATTTGTTTATTGATTTTTCAGTGACATAACATTTCGGGAGTAACGGTGTCAAGTACAGCAAGTATAAAAAATAAAATAAAATCAGATAAGGAATAATAGTAATAGATCAAATAGTAAAAAATTAAAAAATAAAAAAAACACAAAACAAACCCAAGAACAAATACACAGAGCAAAACAAAAACACTAAATGGTCACCCACTACTAAATAAAAGCCCAATATGTTCACTTACACAGAGATAAATAACAAACATCCCAGCATGCTACAAATTTACACAAGAAAAAACTCACAATTAGTAGACAATCAGGGTGGCTACTCTGGAATGGCCGTAAAAATCAATCCCTCAACATGTGCAAAAAATGGGCCCCAAGTTTTATTAAACTTTGCAAGAGGACTACAGGATTTTAACTGGATTGTTAAACTATTGTTAACTGTAACATTTTCATTTAAAAAAATCACTAAGTTGTCTGGTGACACTGGTTACATTATTACAATGATATTCAGACAGGGTACTGTTTGTTACCTTGAGCAGTTCTATATTAACTTGTCCCACATTGTTACTTATGTTTACTGCAAAACATTCATATCAGGCTCATACACAGACACAAACCAAACTATTGGCAATGTCTGATCTTCTTTGTAATGTGAAGCAAACATGTTAACACAGAGAAAGGCTCCAACAGATTCCAGTCACAAATGGAGGACATTCTTGCTATGAAGCATTAACTCTAACCATTACCAACTGTCACAAATACTCAATATGTCTTATTCATGCACTTATAGCTAAAATACATTTTCCGGGTTAGTTGTCTGGCTGTAAGCTACATAGCTTTGCTAGCTAGTACGCTACATAACCCTACTAGCTTACTGGATAGCTATCAAAAAGAATATGCAAGCATTATTCAACAATAAAGAAGCAGTTCTGTATTTTTTGTGCTTAAGTTATGAATCTCCTACATCCGAGGTCAGACAGAATGATGAACACAGAAAACTTTCAAAACTATTAACCAACTCTATATAATGTTTTAGCCTCTTTTAGCTCATTGTTTTAGTTAAAAGGCCTGTGCTAACTATAGAGTCTCAACTGCTCTGCTAAATAAGTGAGGATCCCCTCGAAAACGAGATGGTTCATCTCAAGGGGTTATTCCTCTTCAATAAATAAATGTCAAATAATAATACCCGAAGGCAAGTGTCTCCAGCAAAATACCTGACAAACCTACCGTATGCTTTTCACCCAGTAGCCTAGCAAACTGACAAAGAAACACAGGTGAACAAATGGAGAATCCCAAGACCCAGATATTTTCCCCAGGTGTTGGTGGAGAGCAGAAAGAGTAGAAAATACAGTTAAAGATTGAATATAGGACTTCCATTTGTCTGGTGGCCAGAAACTCTACTCCAAATGGATGCTGAAGTTGCTGCATCTGCTCTGTGTGTAAGTAGGCAACTGTTTGCTAACACATGAGCCATACAAATTTAACAAGCTGCTGAAATGTGGTGGCTGTGATGTCAGCTTGTTTTGATGTTTTTCTGCCCCCTAGTGGCCAAAAGCTGACTAATGCTGCCCCACTTGCTAAAGAGCAACAGCACCTCTACATATGGGATATGTCTGTGCTCTTTAAAAAACAAATTCTTCATAATTGTAAGCTCTAGCTTGTACCTTAACTACAAACAAGCCAAGGACAGGATGCAGAATGTGATATACACACACAATTGCTGAGTCAGGTCCCTGCTGGGTGTTAGCTAATGATACCAGCTCATGGTAGATGGATAACCAGGCAGTGTCTCACTTCAGAGGCGAAGGCCAGCTCTGCCGTATTGCACAACAGTGTCGCCATACCACTGTTTGGCATGCTGCTCGGCCTCTGCGCGTTAGTCACATAGAGTCACCCGGGGAATACTTTCTACCTCTACTGATCACCGGCCTGCACCTCCTGGCCCTGAGAAATCAACAGCCAGGATTTATAGATTTACCTTAGATTGGCTGTCCCACATTTGTACCCCCATAAATACTTTTACAGCTTTGCTAATGCCACTGTTGGGAATAAACAAGGTTACGGCGGGCAAGATGAGGCTGAGATTTAGTTGGCAACTCGGACAGCACAGGGCAGAGCAATGAGAAAGGAGGTGTAATGTCAAAAAAAGGGAGGAAGAAACTCACATTGGGGATGAGCACTTTATTGCAAAGCAGGGTGTACTTTAACATACCGATACAGGCTTTACAAGCCTCTGCCACAACTGGCAAACATCTTGTGCCCTCGCTATTTCTACTGCATAGCTTATGAAGAGAGTTGTTTTCTCTGAAAAAGCTGAACCATTAAGAGCTGAAGATTCTTTTTTTCTGTCACTCTGTATGCAACAAAGAAACTCCATCCATAAGGCTCCTAATGCAAACAAGTTAAACATGCAATTAAGATGAATAAATAAAGCTCCTGGCTTAAATAAAACTGATGACCTTGGTTGTAATTCTTATAAAAGACATTATAGATTAATTATTCAAGCACATTACTTCACTTCAGTTTTAAATGCTACTCATTCGGACAACTTCATGAAACTTGCAAGGTTTAAACGCATAAAATATGCATGGTCAAGCCATCACTCTCTCCATAATGAATAAGCATACCTTGGAATTGACACATTTGCTCTCGGAAAGACTTGTAAGACTGACAACCGTACACACACTCTGGAGCTGACTTAGCACTGTGTGTCTTCCCACTATTTGCTCCTTCAAAGTCAGCAAAAGCTCCCAGTTAAGTTGGTCCAGACAGGAAGAAAATTCAGTGAGGGACATTAATTGTTTATACTGGTTTCAGTTCAAGCAAAGGTCAACTAGAGGGACAAAGTGATTGTTTCAGAAAGAGCTCATGTATACGACATGATCTAATTAGTCTTGACAGACATCTTGCCCTGTCTGCCAAGATTTAATTTTGTCTCGTTGAGACAAAAACATGATGAACTGCAAAAAATAGCCACATACAGAAACACTAATACATGTCTCAGCATATCATCTCTAATATTTCAATTTCCGAATACAAAAGCAAGTCTTGGGTAAATGTTTAGATATATCAGTGATTCTGAGTCAGTCACCTCAAATGATCTGTATTAAAAAAAAACACCCCATCTCTAGATAAGTATTCATCATTTAAAGGTGAACATACACGATGGCTTTCTGTTTATTGATGTCTGCGTGTGGCTGGAAGGCCCACAGGGTCAATGGGATTTAAAGCATTTCAATAAAAAGCACTCAGATTATTTATCAGCCCACAGCACACAGAATGTCACAATCTACCTGGGGGCTGTGTTTTTATTCTCACGTTATCACACTATGCTGACGTAAATGTTGAGACCTTTTTGATCATTATCAGATTAAGGGAAGAAGCAGATGGCAAATTGAGGGTTATTACATCCTTAAAAAATTAAGACGCAAAGAGAAATGACATATACACCAGCAAACAAGGAGACGAGAGGGGAAGCCAAAAGCTGTGGGACGCTTTACATCTTGAATGTGTTACTTCATGCTGTAGGTGATAGTTTAGTCTGTGCCTCAACATCAGCTCCAAAAAAAAGAACTCAACAAGTGCTCATCATGTGCATCCCTGCTGTTCTTTACCTCATGTTTTCATTGTTGCAGAATTGATAACAGGGTAGCATGAAGATATAATTTTCCCTAGACCGAAGCAAAGTAAAACCAAGTTTGGTGGTTGCACAGATATCTTGGGAAGTGTCTACCTGAATATAGTGTAAAGTGGACACGGTAAGGTATTTTAGTGTAAATGTATTAATTTAAAAAAAAAAAAACTGAATTAGATCCAGAGTCGGATACATTTGGAAGCAGAAATGTTGCCAAAAGAGAGAAAACACTGTCTGCCAAGTAAAGTGGCGCCGCACTTGAACAAGATATACTACATCGCCATTAAACTGCACTGCTCACTATTTGAAACCAACTGTTTACTATACAACAAAATTGAGCAAAGCCTCTAGTCTCCCCCATTTTCTTAGATGTGTATGCAAACCAAGATGTGGCCCACAAGAGGCCTGTGCTGCTCCAGCCTATCACTCTCTGCAAGTGAATGCTACACCCACTGCATTAATCACTAACATTACTTCACTGAGGGCAGGCAACCCCCGCTAACGTAGGTTCAGTGTCACTTTTAATGTCATCCAGCGGCGAGGTTTCCAGTGACGACATGCTGACAGCTAGAGAATGAGTGTACAGTTTTTTGTACCAAATGCTTTCAAAGATGTTCCCATTAAAGTGTCAGCACAGATCATTTCCATCTTTAATTCAGCATCAAAATATAAGGAGACTTTGGTTTTGTCTTTTTTAGGGTTATAACCAAGACTAACTAAATGTCTGTTTTGTTTGTTATTTCATGTTTCAATCCCACTGGTGGCTACACCTTACTGGTTTGTTCATAACTTCTATGTAACTTATACTCTTAGGCAGAATACACAGTGATACAGTGCAGTATAGCTCAATGACAAATAATCATCATCTGCTGTGTAAAAGTTAAGAGTGTGTGCTCGATGTTTCAGTGGTAGTAAAGTGATCCAGAATGCTTTCTACAATAGGAAACCTGTGATGTAGGCGTTAATGGGCTTCTTTACGTTTAAAGTGATTCATATCTGACAAATAAAGCCTATCAAGCTGCATGTTAAAACAGGGATTTAAATCCACATCCAGCTTGGCTCACACATCAATCCTCTGGCTGAGCCAAATTACTAATTTGTGCAGAAAGCATATTAGATCAACAATATAAATATTGCTGAGGTAAATTACACCTCAATGAGTCTTTAAAGACACTGAGGTCACATGTCATATATTAAAAACAGACACAATCAGAAATCGAAATTTGATCACATTCATAAATGCAGCAGAAAAAACAATTCTAACAGTATAGCATTTAAAACATGTTTTAATCCTGGTTGAACCATGTAAAGCACGTTGTAACTTTTGTTTTGAAAAGTGGATTATAAATAAAGTCTATTTTATTATTATAGTGCTACATTTTATAAAATACTAACACTATGTACATAGGCTTGTACCTTTGACTACTGATTAAAGGACCAGATGTTTTCTAATGCAGTTCATCTTTTGTATTGGCGATTCAACCGGGAGAGTTTCATGTATGTGTCTGTAGTTCCCCCAACATGTCGTCAAGACCGCCCTGAGACCTGACATTGTCTTGGTATCTGAGGCAACAAAAGAACCTGGTCATGTTGGAGCTCACTGTGCCATGGGAAGACCGAATGGAGGAAGCTTTTGAGAGGAAGAGGGAGAAATATGATGGCCTCGTCAGCCACTGCCATAACCAAGGCTCATCCGTTTCCTGATGTATTGTGTCTCTGATTGAACCAAGGACCCTGATGTGACAAACCCATGTTAAAAAGAGAGGGTTCTCTGCGCTTCTGCAATCCACAACAATCCGGTGTAACCAGGGCAGGACAAAACAGTGTAGAGAAAAAAGAATTGCCGGTGCAACACAGATGTCTTCTTACTTTATAGTTGGTTTTTTTTGGTGCGTAACAGTGACTAACGTTTTGCTTTAAGGTTACATCTTCATCAGAGTCCTTGGAGAGAATGGGCAGTGACACCCTTGATAAGAATCATCAACAGGTGTGATTGCCAGCACAACTTAACCCAATAGTAACTGTGTCTGCAGTGGCATGGGCAATGGAGTCTCTGGACTGACTGATTGACAAGGTGATGTTTACTGGCTTGTAAGTGCATCAGTATTCAGTTTCAGTAAAAACAGAAGCATGCATTGCACCAGGCCCAACCAAACCTTGACAATACAGCAAAGAAGCCCACAGGTATGCTAAATTCAGACATCAATGCTGTCATTGGAGGTGTCTGGAGACAGACAGACAGACCTTATGGCCTGGGGCATGTTTATGTTGCCTGGAGTGTTCCTGCCATTTGCTTAACATGTTTAAACAAAGATTTTAAGTAGACCGTAATGAAATCTGCAGATTTTTCTTAGTTTTCAGCAGTGATCCAAAATGAAAATCTGCAGAATTTAGCAGACTTGCTTGGGGTGAAGATATGTTTACATTCTGAGCATTATTTTTACGTTTTTTAAAAATCGGCAGAAAATTCTGCGTCCGCAGATTCCGTGAGTAAACACTGCACTTGATTTATACACGTAATATGCAGTACAATGACAGAAATGAAGGTTGATTCGTACAGAGCTGACCAGAAAAATAGGCCACATGTGTAGGCCTACATATGTACGCAGCAAACAATAGGCTCCATCCAGCCAACAGACTGCACACCTGGTTTAGCCCAAAATAAAAAACATATTATCATGATATTACTTCTGGGTAGCTGCAGTATTAAACAGAGACAGAGCCTGTGCAGAGGAAAGGCAGAACATACATCTTTATCTGCGTCCACTTACAAAAGGTTATCTTTCAAATTGCTCAAATGTTACCTGATAAATGTCCTGGTAACTCTCAATATTTCCACTGCGGCTGGAACATTTGTCATCGTTGAGATGGCGGGCAGAGCAGGGCACAGATGGGAACTCCTCCCTTACGCTGGCGTTGACGTATGAGCTGCAGGTCGGACCAGACGAGCACATGTGATTGATAACTCTGTGTGCCTGGATCTTAACCAGAGAGAGGCTGAACTCATGAGCAAGGCTGCCTGGGACTTAATGAACCACAAGATTTTACAGAGAAGTTACACAAAAGTAAAATCAGGCGGAATGCAATGCATTTGCCATATCACACGCAAAAAACAGGCCGCCTATTTCTGGAAACCATTGCCATAAATCAATGGATTATAGTTGCATATAAACAGCCCTCCAAACAATGTTTTTCTCTGTTATAAGATACACACAGTATGCTTTAATTATGGCGATTACCCCTTTGTAGGATATCACAATGACACTCCATTAACCCACCATTGTTGCAGATTATCATCCTGTTAAATCATGCAGTCACTATGCTCTCACATGAAGTGGACATCTGATGAAACATGGCTACAGTATGTGATGCAAATTGTCTGTGCTGTCTCAACTAATGACTACCATACACTAGAAGACTCTGAAAATACTTTGAAAAGACTAAAGTCTGACACCATCTCACATCTAAAGACAATCTCTCATAAAGTCAATGAGTTTTTGGTTACAGAATAGAAGATTGTACTACCAAGACTTAAAACTTAAGATAATATCAAACGTTTATTATATCAGACGTTTGATTTTGCCGGAACATCAAGATGGGGAAAACACTGACTTAGGGCAGCTCGGACTGAGTTTTATGACCACCACACGAAACGATTGAGACGACAGGAGCAAACCCCAACTCTAGCAAGACTCTTAATAATTTCATTCCAGTATCGGAAATGTGTCTGCAAAAGTGGAATCGCTTGAAAAGGCGTTTGGGTTACGCTGCAACATAACTAAGACAAGTTTGAATGTTGAATGACTGTTAGATGCATTGAGAGCTACAATAAATCATTAGACATCACATATCGTCACCTTCCTAAAATAATGGCCTAAGTCATTTCTTGACAATATATATTTTTTTTTTTGCCTAAATTATCTCCTCATGGTGCTGGCTACCTCTGGTAAAATTGCTTACATTCTCAGTTGAACAGTCACACACTTTCTCACAGTCATGTGATATAATGGCCTACGTCAAGCGTGTGACTTAGGCCGTTCAGTTTTTTGTGTTTTCTGAAAAACCTGAAAAAATTACTTAGGCCATTATTTTAGGAAGGTGACGATATGTGAAATCTGGAGCTTTAAAATTGTTTGAAATTAAACTAAAGTGGGTTTGTTGTGTCAAAGTCGTCATCTTACAGTACCACAAAGACTCTACGCCCTAGTACTCACACTGCTTTAAATGCAACAATATTCCATTGTACATTTTTCCAAATGCAGTTTTAAATGTTTTTTTGTTTTTGTTTTACCTAAAACAGCATTAGCAAGCAAATGCATGGCACCACCAACACATGACTGGACTGGCAAACAAGAGGCAAAATCTGAGGCACAAAGGTCAATGTCACCTATCATTTGAGTATTTAGAGAACTATTTAGTAACAACTGGACATCAAGCTATTAAATCGGACCAGTCTTTTTAGAGTTTTAGTTTCTCTGATGCTCACATTTCTATTACTTTGAGTGGGCAAATTGAGAATGGAGACCTTTTTCAGCTCCCAGCTAAAATATGGGAAGATACAGTGTTGCCACTGAAAGAACCGGTTGCATAATAATATAATAAGGTGGTACTGCTTTATTTCTGTCGTCAAACCACCAAAGTGGTGTAAAACTGAATCAAACCAGACTGCGTTTGGCCAGCCGCTCACCACAGCAATGCAATGTTTTCCCTCATTAGACACCTTAAAGATCAGACATCCCAAACTTTAATTTAGCTGTAATTGACAGGCACCAAGTACACTCCCAATATTGCTTAAACCAAAAGAGGAAAACAACAATTTGATTTCCAAATCTTCAGTTATGATGGCTGCTGAGGGGAGAAGTTCACCCTCCAAGGTTTACTCTCTATTATTACACAGATGGGGCCAGCCAGGGATTGTAAAGGTAAGCTAACCCAGTCCCAGCAATTTCCCACAGACTGCAGACTGTTTGGTTTGTTTGCTGTCTCCTCAGGACTGTGGTTTTTCCACTGTGCTGACAGCCTACCATCTGCTGCAGAGGCAATCTAGATCTCATATAGCTTCCCCAGTCTGTGTTTACTCTGCTGTCAGGACATTTAAGTTTGGGCCTAAAGATAATCACTTAGGACTGAAGTGAACACACACATGGTGACATATGTTTTGAAGCTCTGACTGGAAGAAAACATGACAAGAGTTTATCTTAATACAATATTTTTTTTATTTAGTAAGTTATAAAAGAAGAAGATGACATCTGACGACCATCACCTGAAATTCAGTCAAACAAGGCAGAGAGAAGTGTAAAGAGAAGTTTAAGAGACTCCAAAATAGTACAGGTTTACAGAGTCTACGCTTAAAATATTTCAGAGAACATACTGTAAAAGACAATAAGCTACAGAAACAAAAGCATGGTACTCGTTTTAAATTTAGACTACATGAATACAGGTCAAGTTGTTTCAAGTTCCAATTGGGCCACAATAACTACAAATAAACTGCCCCATTTTCTTTTCTTTTTTTCTCTCCAAAAGGATATATGCCAGAATAAGGATACAAATGGTTCTGCTGGGCCACAATATCAAGTCTTGGCATCTTGAATAAATAAAGTGTAAACACAAATGTAAAAAGAAAACACCATTACAAGAGTAATAAGGCTTGTTCTATATATATATATATATATATATATATATATATATATATATATATATATATATATATATATATATATATATACACATACATACATACATACACATACACACAGAACAGATACACTATGACGTACTGAGGAATCTGTTTTCATTTGAATATTCTCTTTTTGCATCACCGAATGCTTTAGTGTCTTACTCACCTGTTGAGATCATCGTTGTTTTGGTCCTCTCTTGGTAACTGTGTTGTCTTCTTTTGGTCTGGCAGATCTAGCAAATTGCTGTGAATTTATAGTTAAGGTCTGTAGGCAACACACATTTCCATTAAATGGGCAAAAGCTTTACTCTCACTTGATAAAGTATATTCTTTTTCAGGCAGAGACTTCCAGCTGCTTTTAAGTAAGGCTGGTTGATCAAAAATATATAATCCTATACAGGCAACAAATCTGCTCCTTCATCTGGTCCCATTACGAATCTCTACCTTTCATTTGGGCATCAACAAATGCATAGCTTTCTTTCTCTACAAATGTAATACACCGATAGCACCACAGAAAATATACACAAAAACCGCAACCTTGTTGAAAAGCCCAATTCAGCTTTCTGCAGCGGTTCAAAGATGGAAAATCACAGACTAATATTTTATATCATACTCATATTAGATCCTGTTTTACTCCCAGAGCTGTATGCGGCAGCTTTAAGCCACAGGGGCCCTCTTTCCTTGTGACACTTGCCAACTCATATGAATTTAATTTGAGAAAAGGTCACAGCTGTTTGCTCATAGATGCCAGAAGACTACTGGCCAAAAATGGACCTTTTAAGAGCGTGGGTCTCCTGCTTTTCCGAAGGTTGGCTCGCTTACTCAGTGACAGCTACTGTCATTCACATAGATTGCAGATGTTCGGCCAATGTGACCATGTTAAATAAAGGGAGAGGAGCCAGATGTGTGAAAGGCTGTCACTGTAGCGCTGTCTCTTAATAAACCTTACACTTTAAACTACTAGCATGTTGTGCAGGTTGTTCTTCCAGCTCAATAATTTTAATAGCAGGCTGTTGAGGATTCTCTGGCAAGCACCATACCGCATCTCTAGCTAGCGCTCAAAAAATCATTATAGGGAATCTGAACTGGCACCGGCTGTCCTCCGACTAGGACTGCTTAAAAAGACATCCCTACCAAAATGAACCTCCAATGACACTCCAAATAGAATAAAACCACAAAATCAACCCAAGTCCACCTTATAACACATATTGAGTTATATTTGCTACATGTTAGCACACTTGCAGTGGTACATCTTTTTTCTTAACTGTGCAACACCAGCAAAAACGTATACAAAACATAAACATAATAAAATTCAAAAGAAAAAAAATGTCTCTTCATGGCTGGCTGCTTCATGTCACCATCCATTTAAAGTTATAATCCCTAAGATTTTCATGAAATCCAACCTCAGTGTTTTTGGGGGCATTTTAGGGCCCCATTTACATAGGACAGCTGAAGACATGAAAGGTGAGGGGGGAACGACACGCAGCACAGGGCTGCAGGGCGGAGCCGAACCCGCGGCCGCTGCGTCGAGGAGCAAACCCCTGCTTCACCAGGTGAGCTACCCAGGCGCCCCCTCAGTTTAGATACCATTTATGGTTGGCATAAGCCATTTAATGTATTTGTATTCAGTTATTTCTTCAAGTAGTAGTACTTCTTGGTAGTGGGTAAGACTGCCATTCCCACTCTGACTCCCACACAGCTTCAGATAGCTTACCTAAACAATAGAGCCCCTTTATCAAGCGAATACATTTGCAAGACACAGCAGTTCGTGCATCCAACATGCAGTGCCTAAAACTCTATAAACCACCACACTCCAGTTAGCAAAGCAGATTTCAAGCTTCCAAACCGCCTCTTAAATGGCTGAATGCTGACTAAATGTCTAAACTGACTGTCACCTTACCTGGGACTGTAGCTACATGCAGCACTTTGCTGTTTATTCTTTGAACTCGGAGATGAACATGCTGTTGCTCAGCTAATTGGTTATGGGGGTGCACGTTAAGACGCCATCAAATTCAATAGCCTTGTTCCATTAGACAAGTTCAAAAGGTTGATGTGCAATTATCGGTGTTGGGCTGAGGAAGAGCAGGTGGTGGGGCAGGGCTGCCAGAAATTAGTCCTCGTCCTCCTGAAGGCATGGAGGACCAAAGCCAACAACACATCTGTGATGGTAGGGGCCCACCTAATAATCATCACACACCACCTCTTGACTGACCCTGTAAGTATGTTCAGTGCATTAGTATATACCAGGTCTAAATCCTTCTTTTCTTAAGTGGTCACTTCCCATGTACTACAGTAGAACACACAGTGTTATGTCTCATAAATTCAATATAAAATGGCCTAGTGAGATGGAACAGGAGGTGGATATTACACAACAAAGTGAACCCAGACTTGCTAAGTACATATTAGTTTTGTGTTTTAGGGTAACTGTTCTCCAAAAATGTTTGCAAATGGACATTCCTCTCATTGAATAGCTTTTTTGGGTAACTAATAATAAAAAAAAAAATTAAAAAAAAACATTGTACCAGTAAAGAAAACTATTCATATACATCTATGCGTCCAATTCCTCCAAATAACTGAACCCTATTACAGAAACTTGGATTTCCACTCCTTGCGAGAGCGAGTAAAAGGATACGACGACGAGGGGTTTGTCATAGAGAACGTAGCCGTTGGTTTCCCGCAGGGCTTTCTCTGCACTCTGCTCACTGGGGAGTCCTACGAAGGCCTGCCCTTTCATCCGCCCCTCCTTCATTAACACAATGTCAAACCTGAGGAAAAAAAACAAAGCAGGGACACATTATCACTCCGAGGCAACACTATGCTGAAGCTATTCAGAGTTACAAGAGGAAGATCTTATCAGCTGCTTCTGTAACCATATAAAACACTGGTTGTCAATCATGTGCCACACTGCCACAGACAAACCAGGCTGACCCAATCATTATTTTATGATTTCATGAATCAACATGAATACAGGTTATTGACAGCAACCTAAGGTTAGGTTAAACTGACCACAGGACCGATCGAAACATGAATTTTGCACTTAATGCACCTCTATTAGCAACTGTTCAGTACGGTTTGTGTTTGGCTGAAGTTAAAACCTGAAGAGAGGACATCTAAAAGGCGCTGACACACCAACCCGATTATCAACAGTCGGACAGTCTGGCGAGGTCGGTGAATCGAGTCTGTTCGGTGTGTTCTGTGCAGTCGTCAGTCGGAGGAGCCGTCAGCGTTCATTTGGGCCGATTTGACACGTTGAATCGGCCAGCAGGCAGTCGGACGCAATGACCAATTATCGGAAATGACGAGCGGGATGAGCGTGACGAACGCCTCTCAAACAATCTGACGAAAATCTTTTAAACTGACCTTTGTCGATCTGAAATGAAGACAGATTCAGCAACTGCATGGCCTAAGATGAGCCTTAAGATGTGGTAACACTGTTTAGGATTATTTGCATACATGTTTATTCGCGAGAAATTCACTAACTGACAAACTGTAGTAACCCTCAAGCAGGAAAAAAAATATCCACAATTTAGAGGACCAGAGGACAAACTGTTTCTGTGGCAGAATTGCTTCTCCTTTTTTAAATCACCTACATCTGTGTTCAGAGCTTCTACTCGACATTGGCTCGGATTGATGACTCAGGTGGAATATTCATTTGAAGCACTGCTGATGCACAAACATTAAATGTCCCTCGTGATCTCTATGTCAGGTTAGATACTTAGTAATAACAACACACAGTCAGCATGAATTACTACAAACTCTCAAAAGGAAAGTGACAAATTGCCAGTCAAAAATAGCCATGTCAGTAAGGTCAAGATCATGTGGATTGCTGTTTACATACATGTTTCTCTCGGCTTCTGACAAAGGGTTGACATATCTCCCATAGATGTACTTCAGGTCCTGGAAGACAAATTATGAATATTAGGTCAAATAGTCTTAAAGTCATCTTAAGACACCGTTGCAAAATGTAACTTTGAATGACACAAAATGACATGTGATGACATGGGAATTGTCTAGAGCAATAAATGAAAACTCCAAAATAAAGCACCATATATCCAGTAAACCAAAGTGGGTCAAGTGCTATAAATGTACCTACTTTCTCTTCCACTTGCTTTGCAATATTCTTCACGTACAGTCTGCAGGTTGGCTCACCCGGTTCATAATTTTTAAACACAGACATCCTTTTTATCTCTGTTTTAAAAGAGAGAAGAAGAAAAAACATGGATGCACGGTGCATTTCAAAAACAGGTACAAAGAACCATCACAGAGCTGCCCATACATACATAAAGTCAAATTCAAAGTCATTGCAACTCAATACCAACCACTCAATGTTTTATTTGAAGACAGAGTGGACTGAAGAACTAGGCTAGAGATGTGTGAGACATTAAAGCAATGATTACATGCTTGATCCAGACACCTAGCAGCCAGCTCATTTTAGATATTGGCTTGGACATATATCTCAGCTAGTGTGTACTGTATTTGAATGGAAAACTGCTGGGAAAATACCTGAACCTAGTGTATCAGTGGAACAAAGAATTACACTTAACAGTTCTCTTACAAATTTGAATTGTTTCCACATATACACTTCCAGCAGAGTGATTGACTTTTATTTTGTTTTTAGATTTATATTATAGAAATAAGTTGAAAAAAAAAAAAATAATAATACTACAACTATCCTCAAACGCTGAGTCAGGTGGCGACGGGTTTCAGAAATTACATTTTAGAACCAAAGCACTATTCAAACAGGATTTGTTTTCCTTTTTGTCCAGCCATGAAGGCTCTCACTGCTCACACTGCCTGCCAAATCTCTCTAATATGCATTTCAAACAACCACTGGTTCCATTCTTCTTGCATCACTTCTACACAGAACAGGATTTGTGAGAGGGAAGAAGAATGTTAACAGAAAATGCTAATTCTTTTATTTATTTATTTATTTTTTAGTTATAGTCACTGTGGTACAGGATCAACCTGCAATATACAGCATTAATACACAGATGGTTGGATTGTTATTGGAAGCACTTCCCTAACCATGTATGGCTTCCTGTAATTCAATTACCATTATTTTCCTGATTTGTTGTGTTGCATTTGAGCTGCCGTGATAAGGGAATTTCCCCAGTGAGGGATCAATGAAGTCTTATCTTAATGTTTTTTCTCAGTTTTGAAAACTAAAGTCTTAAGGCTGATTTATGCGTCTGCGTGAAATCGACGGCGTACCCCCGCAGACCCCTCTGCGTCGCCGCGAACCCCCCTCCGAGCCCTCCGCCGTAGCTCGACGTGCACCTCCAAAAAAATGTAACTTTGCGCCAAGGCGATGCAGACCGCGAGGACTGTGATTGGTCAACTGGTCCTGTGTGTTGATAGTCGGTGTTTCAAGCAGCCTACTGTGAGGAGTAGTAACATGCTAGTTCACTGACATAAGCTTTGCAAATAAACTCAGACGTATTTTGGTTACGATGACGGGGTTATCCGTTTGTAAAGTGTCTATATGTCAGTAACGTTTTGAAATTAGCACTTCGCCAACAAGCAGTACTTTGTGGGCAGTTGTGCTAAAGTTTGCTTCCTAACATAACATAAACTGGCTGACAGACACCTCGCAAATAACCTCAGACTTATCACCCCCTAGCGTTATGGCGGTGAAATGCACCGCCCCGACGCAGAACTCCAAAAGGGTCACGACGCCGTAGCGACAGCTTGGAGTTGACACAGAAACCAGCCTTAAAGGTCTGGGGTTTTTTTTTAACTTCCCTGCCAAGGATATCACTGCACACTCCGCCCATAATGGCCCCATAGTTTGGACCAAGAGCCTTCCTTACTGTAATTGGACAGTGCTAACCACTGATTCACCGTGATGCTTAAAAAGGTCACGTTTACCATCTCTTGACAGCCGTCCTTTCTCCAGCTCCTTTCTGGAGATGACGTCTGAGGGGAGATCCTGCTCCTCGTCGCTGTGCTCCTCCTGCTGTTGGGACGCCTGGGCGCTGGGGTAAAGCTTCCCAAAACCCTCGGCCTCTGCCACCTCCTGACTGCTGCTGGGGGCTGGGAGCTCCCTCTCAACCACTTCTGAAGAGACACAGAGGTTGGTTAAGGGTACTACATGGAACACATTACATTCATTCTGGCAAAAAAATAAAAAAAACACAGGCAGCAGCTAAACAGTGTTTCATATGGATGCACACTGGATTTCTTTATGATACAAAACCGGAAGAGGACACTCTCCCTTCAAGCACAAAGACAGATGGAAGTTTTCAAAGTGTCTAACAATAGCAGATGGTGAATTAATCACTACACTTCCGCAATATTTATCCTCTTCACTAAACCAAACAAGCTCAGGGTGGGAAAGTGGAAGCAAATCCTCTTGGTCACAATTAGTTTAACATATTGATGTTGAAGAAATCTAACCGTGGCATCAATATAAACCGACTGAGTTGAGAATAATGATTAGGGTGGCAAATATGAATCGATTAGTTGTAAACTATTAAATTAATCACCAACTATTTTGATAGTCAATTCATCGGTTTAGTAAGTAAAACAATATCTGATTCCAGCTTCTTAGATGTGAATATCTTTGAGTTGTGGACAAACAGGACATTTGAGGACGTCATCTTGGGCGTTTGGGAAACAATGATCGACATGTTTCACCATTTCCTGACGTTGTATAGACCAAACATCTAATCAAATAATCGACAGATGCATATAATTGTTTTTGTTTTTTTAAATCGTTAGTTGCAGCCCTAATAATGATTTCTTTGTTGGGGTTTAATATAATAAATGCTGTCACACTGGTTGCACTGATAATTGAAAGGTCGGGAGAGTGAGGCATAAGCACATCAGTCATATAAAAGAACTGTATTCAAATCAAAATCCAATCCTGTTTTGCAAACATGGGTTTGAAAGGCAGTGGGAAGGATAACTCTGGCAGACTTTTGAGGAGTGCACGCACGTTGTAGATGAAATTACTAAGAGCAGTGAGCCTGTACAAATCCAGGGAGGGGGAAAAAAAAGCTTGTCATCCACATAAGGTGTATGTGAGCGTGCACTGGAGCAAGAAGTATTGGGGAGTTTTTCTGATACTCTCTCGGCACAGAACTAGATCACTGCTTTCAAAATGATCCTCCTCCTTATCTGTCCCCCACCTCCCCTTTCCATTTAAATAGCTTGTTTATCGGATCACCCCCCCCCCCCCCCCCAAACCCCCCTTCCCCAAAACAAGACTAATCCAAAAAGCCACCTGTCATAGTTTATCTTTCCCCTGCCTTTAGAAAATCTTTTGTGTTTGACTTTGAGATCTATTTTACTTCTCAGGGGCTTGGCAGGGAGTGAAGTTGTAGCTAGAGAGAAGGGAGATAAGGCAAACGGGGAACTGCACAGCTGACAAGTAACACAGACTGTGCCCCCAATGACATTTTCTCATACAGATAATGGTAAAACCTTTTCGGTGCCAGTTCTCTGCTGTGATATACTGCTGTGTAACACTTGGCTCTGACTTCACCCATGGTACGGGCTTTAACTTATGTCAATAGCAGCATCAAACCACCTTCTGCTTCAATGTGATAATAAACATGATGTATAGTATTAATCAAATCCTTACGGTGCCTATCTGGCTCAAAAGACAGAAAGCAGTGCACTTTTTATACAGACCCCCCCCAAATGTATGTGCTGACTATAGTATTGCTATGATTTATATTTACTAGCCAAGTGTAAAAGAAGCCTTTTTGTGTTACTTATTACAATTTTGCCTATTTGTTCAAGCCCTTATCTGTATTGGCACTAAATTCCTTCCCAAGATGCATATACTCTATAACAGATAAGTAATGAAACTAAGGATCTAACTAAGGATGATATAGCTTTTTCAGGGGCGATAACCGATATTTGCAACCAATATACATTTGCAGTAAAAGTGAAAAGCCTAGTGTCATAATTTAGAATAACGCAAACTCCAAAACCTTTAAGGATATGTTTATTTAAATGCTGCAAAAGGCAACTTTTGCTGCATTTTCAGACCTTTTATGTAGTGCATCTATCAAGATTGGGGCAGACTGAAGTCTCTACTAGCTAGGGCTGTCCCGAATACTATTTTGGAGGCAATGTGTTCGAAGCTTCGCAGTTAAACAGAGGCGGTGGTTGAAAAGAAGTTTCCCTGAGCACTCGCTTAAGAATGCAGCACAGCCTACATATTTTTGCAACCTAACTACGAAAAAGCAAGCAGGCAAGAAACAAAACTAAGTGACATGTTCTGTTACAGTACTGCGCCGCACGCATCATCAATCAAAATAAATAACAAAATAACACGATTCAGATAATCGGAAAATTCTGAATATCGCAGCAAATAATCGGCCATACTGATAATGGGTCAACATTGACCTTAAATCGACCAAGTGATTTATGGAGATTATAATCCCACAGTCAGGTGAATGAAAATAATTGTCAGTGGAAGCCCTTGTTTCAATATATCTCATGAACTTATTACAAATACTAAAGATCTCCCAGATTTCATTGATGGGGCAAGTGCATTCCTGATTTAACATTACCTATGGTTAACTCCCAGCACAGTATCATTTTAACTGGTCATTAACCAGAACCCGAGTAATCGTTTTATAAGCACAAAGGCCAAATATTCACTAATTCAAGAGTCTTAAACACAAGGAGTTGCTGCTTTTCTCTGTTATATCACTGTGTATTGAGTATTTTTGGGGATTGGAACTGTTGTTTAGACAAAGCAAGAACGTTACAGACATCACCTTGGGCTATGGGAAACTGTGATGATGGACATTTTTCACAGTCAGCAAACGATTAATGAATTAATTAAAAATCAAATCAACAGACTACGTAGTTATGAAAATAATCATAAACTGAAGGAAGTGAAAAGAAGTGTCGAAATAAGGAAGCAGAGCCCTCACCTCTGCCTTCATCATCAGGTTGACTTGGCCCACTTCCTTCCACTACGGCTGCCACCTCTGGAACCGAAATGTGGAATTCAATTTTCTTCTGCCCAGCGGGGTGGGGCTGCTCAAACACATCGGAGGGCTGCAGCACTGGAGCACTGAGGACAACAGAGACGATCACCACTCCCCTCAACAGCAGCCTCTAAAAAGCCCTAACAATAAACCAGGCTCCTGAGTGGTTTAAGGGTTGGGATATTTTGTTCTGGTCAACCAGAGATATTTCCCAGTCCACATACATGTAGCCTCAAGACACTGAGCTCTCTCTCTGTGTGTGTGTGTGTGTGTGTGTGTGTGTGTGTGTGTGTGTGTGTGTGTGTGTGTGTGTGTGTGTGTGTGTGTGTGTGTGTGTGTGTGTGTGTGTGTGTGTGTGTGTGTGTGTGTGTGTGTGTGTGTGTGTGTTGCTGAAACAATGAGTCTCTGCGCAGAAGGCTGTCTTTATGAGAAAGACTTATTGCCTGGAGGTTTTTGTCCTGCTTTTTAAGCTGCCCATGAATACTGTCTATGTGTGAGGACTGGAACATGCATGAGTGCCTTTGGTGTACCTCTGAGAGTCTGGTTTGGGAGCATAGAGTAGATCCTTGATCTTGGGCTTCTTTCTCTTTGAAGCTGTTTTTGGTCTCAAGGGTCTCTTGCATGCTTGGTTGACCAGGCCCATCAGACGAACAATCCTGAAATAAAGCAAGCATAGGGAATAAGGGGAAACAAATTAAAATGCCCACCCACTGGAATCCCTTCAAGCCACTTAAAACATTTTAACGTCTGAATGATACATTAACACACTGGGTCTACTGGCAAAGTAATGAAAAAAAAAAAAGTCAATTCCTTTGTCATGATAAAATGTTTATGCGGAGATGAGTCCTCTCTAACTGCTCTTTACCTCTCCTTGTCTTCATCTTCCCCACTCTCATACTCCGACTCTTGTCCACTGGACAGCTCCATCTCCTCCTCTGGTAGTGGGGGATAATCAGGAGGGAAGGGAGGAGGCATGGGGAAGGGAGGCGCAGGAGGCAACACATCAAACTGCAGGAAACAAAACAACATGGCTCAGCTTACAAATGCCTCCGTGTTCAACTGACAGACTTCAGAGTGTAGTCTTTGCCAGGGTACCTGGTAAGTATTGGTCAAAACTGGGATTCATTGAAGTAGTAGTAGTCCCCACATGTTCATTGTCACAGTAGGGGTGATCGATAGGAGGTTTAAATTACATTTACAACATTTTAAAACTTATGCAAAGTGTTTAAATATTACCCACATCATTAATATGATGGCTGTGATAGGTAGTGATATTTAAAGGGCTGTATTTTCATTAGGGCTGTCAAAATAACACGTTCATTTTGATTAATTAATCTGAGAAAAAAATAGCGCGTTAAAAAAAATAATGCAGATTAATCCATTCCATATTTTCACCCGGAACTGTTCTAGCCACCATTCGACTGTTAAATGCGTTGCTACAGGCAACAGAAACATCGCTGCACGTGATGCTAGTTAACACTACACTCAACAGGAGGTAACATTAGCCTACTGCTAATCATTACATTTATTAACAATAAATGTGATGATTATTTCTTAAATGGATCATTCGATTCTTGAAATGCTGGAAAATAATGAAAAGTGTCAATCACAATGTACCAAGAGCCCAAGTTGGTGTCTTCTAATGGCTTATTTTGTCACAAAACGAGTGAAAAGCTGAAGAAAGTCATTTTAATCTCAAAGACAGAGCAAAACCGTAAATGTTCACCTTTTACGAGCTGGACCAAGCAAATGTTATACGGTTGCTAAAGCAACACTATGTAACTTTTCTCGCTTCGGTCCCCCTACAGGTTGTCTCATTGGAACTACAGCAGCAGCTAAAAGTTACACAGTGTGGCTTTAAGACATTTCTTACTTTAACTGGCATTTTCAACATCCCATCAAAAAGAGGAACATCTATCTCCGCACAGTTTCAGATTCATACAAACACAAGCTTGTCCACCGTCTGTCTGCCATCAGTACTCAGGGCTTTCCACGTACTGTACTCACATAATCCGAATGCTCACACATGGTCTTCTGCGGATGCAGTCAGGAAACTTTAATTTCCATTTTTACATGTAATCTTGCGAGTGTTACTACTAAATCAATAAGCCACTGCTTGTTGAGGGTTCTCTAAAGATAGGAACTGGTTGACCTCAATAGTTGAGTTCCTTCCTTTCACACATCTTCTTTGACACCCATTTGAATACTGGCCTCTTTATAACAACACAGCCTGTTGTTCTTCATCCAACAATAATGTATACAAGCTTACCATGGGGGGTCTGGCAGTGACTGGGCCAAACGGACATGGTAAATTCATCTTGTTCATCAGATGTAGTACCTGTATGATTGGAGATAGGAGTGTTAGAACAGTGACAGTTGTATCTAAAGATTCACACCAAAAGCTGGGTGGGGCCTGGTAGTATACTGTAAATGTACTGCTTCTCTCAAACAGGCAGCCTATGTAAAACAGATTGCAAGGCTTTTGCATTTCCATTTAAAATACAAGGATCAAGCTGAGATTGAGGCTGAGGTGAGATACCAGTGGTGAGGCTGAGCATGAAGGCGGCTTCTCTGCAACACACTAGCACCACCAAGACGCCAACGCTGGAAGTAGCAGCAATGTAAATCCAGGCAGCAATGTAAATCCAGGCAGCACGGCTCCCAAGGAAATGTTAAACCCATAACTCATGCCTCCCACTTATGGTTTATTATTAATACTTGCTCCCCAAATTGAAATTTAAAAGGCAAATGTTTTCTGTTTGATCTTTAAGAGGTTGGATACAGTTAAAAAAAACAACCTCTGGGATATTCATATCTCCTTTTTACAATATGAATTTGAAGGCTGGAAATCCTGTCACATTTGCATTTTTTTTGCACAAATTCTCCCAAGTTTGAATAGAGGGAGAGTATGAAAAGAACAAAAAAAATACAAACACAATACACACAGATTACCAACATATGCATATCAAAGACGTGAAGGTATTGGAATAAGATAAAATGATATACTCACTTGAACATAAAACTTTGGCACACTCATGAGGACATGTGTTATATTTGTCAGAATGCTATTAGAAGGTGGGGGGTATAAATATTTCAAAGTGGGATTCAATTGAAAATTCAACCTGTAGGAGAGAGAGTGAGAGGAAAAGACAAAATTACTTAAAAAGGAAACTCTGTAGCTGCAACTCGCTGCCTAAAATACAATATCGCCTTCACTTAACAACTCACAAAATGTGTCCAAAAAAATAGAGACACATGAATATGTGGTCCAGACGGTGAGCTTCAGTTAGGTCGCTTATTCTTTAGATGACTAGCACTCAGCTGACACCCAGCCATTAAGGGACATTGGGACCAGCATGCCCTGTCAGCACAAAAGCTTGTCCTCGTGTAATAATAACTTTTATAAAGCCAAGACTCTGCATGACACAAGAGAACAAATCTAAATCTACTGAGGCCTAATAAACAAAAGACTTAATAGGGGGGGTACACTGTTTGTTGTTTGATCTGCCACTTGGCTAGATGACAAAGAAATCTGTTCTGCTGGGACATACACTGTAGATGAAAAGTGAAAACTAGTTAGTTAGTTCAATGTAATACATTTAAAACAAACTATTAACTGTGTAATAATGCTTGGGAGAACAGACTATATTTTGCTACACGGTGAAAAATAACATGACAATACAATCTTAAAAAAGGACAGTAAACAAATAAAAGAATTAATGAATGAAATAATTTCCATCAGTTTAGCTGTAAAATGAAAAGGTTTGCTCCAGCCGGTGGGTGGTGTTTGATTTTGGCTCCTTTTCAACATGGCAGCCGGGTCACAAACTTTCTCACTTTTTCAAGCTAAAAATAGTACACTAAAATATATGTTTCTGGAGACATTTGAGGCAGGTAATAAGCAATGCTGTAAGTTTGCTTCATATTTGATCAGCGCCACCTAGAGTTGACCAGAGTTCACAAGCAGTTATCGACTCCTCGACTGTGATTGGTTGTTTTCCGTCCGCCGCCGTGGAAATTTACAAATGCCATTAGAAGCACTAGGGAAAGGCAGAGGACAGATTTCACAGATATTCTGTCTCATGTACTACTGTCAGGATATAGCGACAGTTTCAGCAAATATAAAGTTACCTACTGCAGCTTTAATGCAATAAATGGTAGTGATCTCTTCTATGCATTAAAGCTGCAGTAGGTAACCCATTGAGACAGAGCACATTTAAGTCCCGCCCCCACCGGAGGGGAAAACAACTGTCCGCTCTCTGTAGCTGTCCCCTCCGGTGGGCATCGCGCGATCTCTCCCGTCTCTATATAAAAACATTCAAAACATGCATGTTTGGAGGTCATTAATGACAGTGTTACTTTAGAACAAAGCTTTGTTTTCTTTTATCCCAGAAACGTCTCATAGTATTTTAACTGTGGGACACCAGAACTATCTACTGCTATACACAATAAAAATAACACATGTATTTGTGTAGACATGTATGGAGCCCAATCAGGATATCTCATTAGAATTGATTCATATTAGGGGCTCCGGATAAACAATCAGTAGTATTGATCCGTACTACAAATAATACATAATCAAGCAAACTGCATCATATCAAGAAGGTGTGAACAGTACTGGCTGATCCACATTTTATTTTAGCACAAGGCAGGATAGAGTTTTGGATTCAAAGGTATCTAAGACCACCTGGTCCCGCCAACTGGCAGGACAGACGGCCTGTCAGCCTGACCATCTAATTGGACACAAGGCCGCTGACAGCTTCTGACTATTGCTCTCAGATTCTCATCCATGTTTAGTGTCAGCTAGTCTCCAGGCAGGCACACGAAATGAAACATGAAACACACACGAAACACACACACAGCATGTGTCATACATGCATATTTAATTGTATATAAAGTATAATGTGGGTGGGTAATGACTTGGTAATGGGAGCTAGGGCCAAAAACAGGTTACCATAATGTAATATAATAATTTTCTTTTAACCACAGAAGACAGGCCAAGAATAATAATAGAATTCTACATGAAGTATAATGCACTACAGAATGACCCACTAACCCACCAATAATGTATAACTGAGTAGGGCTGAACGATTTTGGAAAATAATCTGATTGCGATTTTTTTTCAACCAACATTGGGATTTCAAATGCAATTCGTTTTTAGCTCTATATCTGCTGTATTAATCAACAAAGACAAAGAATAAATCATTGTATAGTAAATAATTTTAGATAGATTTAACATAAACTATTCTTTCCTGTCAGCCAGGCCTGTATGTTATGATGAAATTAGGTGATGCATGAATTTATATGAATGACATTATTTATTTATAAACTACTTCAATCACAGTGACTGATTTGTTGAACATCCAGCCTGGTAAACATGTAATAATTACCATGACAACATAAAAAAAACACTGACAAATAAGCCTATTGTAAACATTAATATGAAAGTCAGTAACAAATCACACAAACTAAAGTGCAGATTGCAGAAATGCACTTTGTAAACACTGTCTGAACTTTACTGGACAGTCTTTAAATACGTATATCGTGCATTGTGCACAATGAGTATGGCAGTGCCAGCCATAGTGATCCTACGGCTTGACCACGTCAGATGAACATAAAATATGTGAGGAGGGCATGTTGTACTGATTATCCAGTGTATTTATCAAGCCGTGAGCTCAGGCTTGGTCACCGTACTGAGGTGTATCATATCTTTCGCAATAAACTCTGTTACTGCTTAAATAATGTCCACGCTCTGTTCTGAAGTACCTTCGTATACAGTTACGCTTACGCGGCCAGTGATCCCTGTCGGGTGGTATTTCGCTTACTTGACACACTGGTGTTCGGCCTTTTTAGCTGTGCAACTATCGTACATGGCTTCGTGGTGATACAGGTTAGTAGCGTTGCCCTGTGAGGTAGCAACGTTAGCAGGGCAGGTTTTGCACAAAACCTGACGCTGCGCAGCAACTTGGCAAGTTGATGCTTCCTTTTGCAGACTGCTTTAGTCTCGAGTGTCACATGATCAGAGTGTAATCGCAGCCTTTGCGATTAGAAAATCTCATTTTAACATACTGTGATATAATTTCAAATGCAATTAATCATTCAGCCCTATAACTGAGGCCTTTCATGTCATGTCATAATTTATGAAACTCTTACAGAGTTATCACCCATAAATGAAATCAAGAGAAGAGAACGTCTCATTCCATTTAGCAATTCAGAAAACAGCACATCATGATTTGCTCATATTATATCACCTACCAATGCTATTAAAAAAAATCCTTATGGACATGCATTCAGCCATGGAATTAAAATGGATTTTATGCATTCAACACTCACCCAAGGCTAGGTGCAATGCCGGTCTCTATAAGGGGAATGTTGTGTTGCTTGGTTTCCGGCTTCTTCTGCTCTTCCCTGCCCCGTTTACCACTGTGGGAAAATGTAAACATGTTACAAAAAGGATTCAATGGCACCTTTCACCATTATTTGTGTATTGGATAACATTTTAATGCTGGTAACTCAGTTTAAATGGGTGATGAGAATAAGTTCAAAGTCAAACTCAAGCACTTGGTTTTGATTTCAGTTTTTCACTTTTTTCAATTGGGAGTCTGGTGGTCAATCCGATTTGTGCACATTTGCTAACTTATAAATAAAACCCATGTTTGGGAAATCATTTCTGCTCTGTGGCACTTACAACAGGATCTTGAGATCCACACAACAGACACCACTGTCTGGCTCTCTCTCACAGGCAGGTTGACAGCCCATACATTTGCAATGTGCAAACATAATGTTTCTCATAACTACAGTCTGTGCAAATCACCAGTGTTTCTTTATTCACATGATTCAAGCAACTTACCTGTCTGACACTGGTGGGTCCTTCAATACTGTGACATGATCTTGTCCTTTCGCAAACTCCACAACGAGTGTATGATCAAGAATCTCTAACTGATGGAGTCTGCTAAGAGCCTAAAATAGATGTAATTGGGAGTGAACACCATACAGCACAGAAGAAGATAAACTTAGATTGAGTCTACATTATTGTTTAGCTCTAAATGTATGCAAGCAATGCTTTCATTGAATGTCATAAGAACAAACACACACTGCATAAATAACTCACTTTTGCTGCCGACTTTTCACTTCTAAAGGATGCAAAGGCGGCATGTTTCTGTGGAGACAGAAAAGCTTGTTCATAATGGACAGCAACTCAAATGAATTTCAAGACGTAAACGCTCTCTTTTAGTGAAGCACAACCTACCAAACGACCCGTGTTTGAGAAGACCCTGACCGTCTCAGCTCCGAAATACTTTAAGAGGTCCTTTTTTTCATCCTGGCTGAGTTCAGCCGGTAAGTGGCGGATAAGCAGTGTCTTACTGCCGTTTGTTTGGACCAGTTCCTCACTCTTGTCCATTTCCCTGTGAGATAGCAGACAGAGAGAGGCCACACTTAACAGACTGCTCAGACAGCAACATTCATTCTTTACTGTTACCAGTCTCGCATTGCTAGACCCATCGCCACAGCGCTAAGGAGTTTACTCGACTACTGGCATATCAAAAAAGCGACCAGACACTACAATCCTCTTTCAATGTGATGCAATCAAATACAACAATCCTGCAATAACTAGAACTTTAAACGAATTTCAAATTGTCTTGATTACACTGTAATTTGGTCGTTTACGTGTATAAGATGGACAAAATATTAGAAACCTATTTAAGTAACGTTGCAAGTGTAATCAAAAGTCTGTGCGAAGCATCCTTAGCGTTAACGTTACATGTTATTAACATTAATTTATTGAAAAATGTAACAACATTTAAAACGAATACTGACGAAAAGGATTCTTTCTAAATATCCGAAGTCATGCTCTATCAAATGTGTACGTCTTACGACCAGCAAGGCAAAGTTAAACTGACATTTCTTTAGTAAAGGTAAAGACACGTAGCTAACGTTACTACAACTACACTATGCTAACGTTAGCTCCAACCTTAGCTCAGTGGTATAACGTTATCTAAACGAAGCTTACGTAACGTGCAGCGAATTCCCAAGTTGTTTGAACTATTCTGTTGCCTACTCTACATTATTGTATGACTCCAAGACAATAAATGCAGCCACCTGTATGTATGTAAGCAAATAATTCAAAGCTAAAGTGTTGTCTTTAATAACATACCTGCCTGTGCTGCAGCCATACAGCTCCATGCCATAGACAATCCATGCATACATACTTCCGCCTGGCTCTTCTTCTTCTAACGATAAATTCGGGTTGATAACAAATAGCACCACCTTATGGACTGGAGTATGCAAAGCATAGACTGTTTATTATTAATAATATAGTCTATAAAAAAACAATAAAAGTGGGCTCCCCCAAAAGGCCACGGTATAGTTCGAACACTGACCTCATTTATTACAATATTGCACTAAAGCACAAATTGCACACTCTTATGTTTAGACTACATATGTTTTTATACTTAGGCCTACTATGTATGTATGCTGGTTGAACATTTTTATTTTTTACTTGTATACGTTGTAGCCTACATTGTTTTTCATTTATATACGTTTGTAGGTGTTTTTATTTTATTTATTATTTCTTGAAATTCTGTGTGGATGTTATGTGTCTTATACCTGCTGCTGGACAGCCATTTCCCAGTTTGGGATTAATAAAGTCAATCTATCTATCTATCTATTTTACCCCTGTGAATTTGTTTTCATGAACAAGCTCCATTTTTATGCTTTTTAATGCACCCTGGCACCTTATTTACATTCAAACTACAACTCTTATCTGTGAATATTTTAAATGTCTGTCAAATGTTTTTATTGAAGCAAGTTTAGTAGAAACAGTGATGCATTGCAGTGGCTTCCTTTTCTGTAACAAAACTACAAACAAGTGGTAGAACTGAGATCATAAATGCACACATAACCAACAAGACTAACATGGTGGACAAACAAGTGCTAGTACTTACATAAAAATCAAGTTGGACTTAAGAGAAATAGTGGGAAAAAGAGTGAAGAAAAAAATAAGGCAGGGTGGGGGTTACAGTTAGTTCCATAGGCCTACATATAGTGCATTGACCTACAGCAAGCTGCTGCACTCTTCAGATTCATATGATGGTGTAAAATGAGTCAAATTCAGTGTGGGCTCCTCCCAGAAACTAAACAAAGGGAGACCAAGTCTTTTTTTAAATCTGCCAGCTTAAGAATCAGGTTTGCTCTAAAAGACAGATCAAACCTGATTCTCTCCAGATGCAGAAGGTTTAAGTCATTGAAAGGCAAAACCTTGTTCACTGTTATGAGACCATATGCCATAACATGTTTCTGAAATTTTCTCAGTGTGTTCAGTCCCTCCGTCGTGCACAAAATGATCAACTTGGGGTCCGGATGGAGTCTTCTACCAATGACTTGAATATTGTAAAGGTCTATCTCAAAAATTGTTATTAACTTTCCATTAAAACTATTAGTTGTTAAAAAGTATTAATATGGAGTAGAAATATACTTTTTCACTGCTATCATTAAACATGTATTGACTAGAGTTGGAAAAACCGTTACATCTATTTGTTAACATCAGTTTATTGGAATATTAAAAGGGTTTTCTTTCACTCAGACACACTGAAGCCACTGTTAGGCTCTTAGTAAAGTTGAACCCCAAAGCAGAGAACCGGAGCTGGTTTGGTAAGGTACAAAAAGTGTATTTGAATGAAAAGTGTCTCTGTGGTGACAGGGAGCTAGCTGGCTGGAGATGTCCTCAGAGGCAAAGTTGAAAAACCAGGCGTTGAAAACCAGGAACTGGAAACAGCAGCGTGGCACCAACATAAAGCTGCATATGTGAGGGGTCACAACTGTATGTGATGAGATGCAACTCCACACTACTGTCACTTCTACACATCACAGGCGGCCAGGTGGATTATAAGGTTCTTCATTGCACAGTGGTTTCTGTAACACAGTCCAGCAGTGGTATGCCAATCAGCATTGGTCTCAGGATAACAGTCACAACGCTTCCCGTATCGCTCTGTGTAATTTCATAAACAAAAACAATAATAATAATAACACAGAAGAAATTATCATAACTTGATGTGATCGTATAGTGGATATTACCTAATATATTCTAATACATTACAATGCCTTAGGCTACATTGCATTCACATTTGCACTGACAGTATACTAGTGAAAACGCCCCCCAGTAATCCATTTTATGATATAAAAAAAGGTAGAAGAACTACATTCACCATTTAGCATGAGGTGAGCATAACAGGCTAATCAACAGGCTGCTTCACTAAACTATGAGCTAGCCAAACTAGCGTGAGCTACTTAACTGACAGTTAAAATGAGCTGTTCACGTAAACAACAGTATGCAATAAAACATCATGAAAACTAACACAGAAATGCATAGAATATTACCTGTAACACAGTACAGCAGCGGTATGTCAATCAGCATTGGTCTCAGGATAACAGTCTATATAAAACACGGAGCAGATACAAATAATTATGCTAGCTTAACACTGACAATGTACGTTTCAGTAAGTCTCTAAAATATCATTTTAAAGACTAGTTAGCTTATAGTCTGGCTCAAGACAGTTAGCTAAACTCAATATATGTACATTACACGGTAAAATACAAAGTATGAACATTTGGAATCTCACAAAATTATTAATTATCCCGGACCATGCGGGAAAACTTGACCTACCACAGCGCTTCCCGTATCGCTCTGTGTAGTTTCGTAAATACCAACCCACGTCCGCCGTGCCAATAGATGGCGCTGTTGCCCCACTTTTGCCATAATTATATTATTGTGCATGAGTGATGTGGACATGTGCAGAGTCATCCGGAACACTGTCTGGCGACTCATCCAATTGGTCCCCTTCCATGACATCCACCATCAAAGCATCGTCAAGGCCAACTCCCCCAGGAACACTCTCACTCTCTGCTTCCACTTGGGCTGGCGACTGCATGAGCCAGTTCATGGTGCGTGCTCGAGTATCCTTCTCATCGTCCATGACGGAGCTCTGAGCACCCCTGTGTGATGAATTAGACTGTGACTCTCCAGAGGCTGCTTGGTTTCTATCTTGTTCAGGAAATGTCAAAAAATCAACTGGGAGCAGCATGTTCCTGTGCACAACCCTCTCTTTTCCTGTGACACTATCTCGGATCCTGTACACGTTGATTCTTGATCTCACAGACACCACATCAAAAGGAGTTGAGTCCCACCGGTCTGCGACCTTCTCCTTGCCTTTCTCGCCTCGATTGGCTAGCAGCACTGTCTCCCACAATCAACGGCAATCCTCTGACTCTGCGATTGTAGATCTCTGCGTGACGGCTTTGCTCTCCAAGGCCATGCTGCTGAGCAATCTGCTCAGAGAGACCTCTCCTCAGATGATGTACAAACTCATGGTGACTGACAACGTCAGCATCCTCCAGGACATGATGGAACATGACATCGACAGGCAAGCGTGGGACCCGCCCAAACATTAAGTAGAACGGTGCAAAGCCTGTGGTCTCATGCACTGTGCAGTTATAGCAGAAGGTCAACATCTGGAGCATCTGCGGCCACTTGGATTTGCACTTTGGGGGAAGAGTCCTTATCATGCCCCCAAGGGTTCTGTTAAACCTTTCTGTGATGCCATTGCCCATGGGATGATATGGTGTTGTATGGGACTTATGCACACCCGCCATCTCAAGTAGATCTTTGATGAGCCTGCTTTCAAAGTTAGCCCCCTGATCCGAGTGGATCCTTTTCGGAAACCTGTAGATGCAGAAAAACTTGTCCCATAAGCAGCGGGCAACTTGTTTTGCAGATTGGTTTCTACAGGGAAAGGCGAGAGCCAGCTTGGAGAAATGGTCTGTAACAACAAGGACATCAGTAGTTTTCTTATCACTTGACTCCGCTGTCCAAAAGTCAATGCACACTAGCTCCATAGGAGCTGAAGTGCGAATGATCTCAAGAGGAGCTCGAGCAGCTGGTTCAGGAGTCTTCCCTAAGATGCATCTCTGGCAGTGCTTCACATGCCTCACAATATCCTTCTCCATGCCCGTCCAGAAGAATCATGCACTGGCCAGAGAGAGAGTCCTTGAACGGCCCTGGTGACCAGCTGCATCGTAAACACTGTGCAGGACTTGTTTCAGAGATTCTGGTATGACAAACTGAAAAATCTTTCTGTTCATGCAACGGTCCCTCTTCACCCTGTAAAGGATTCCATTGCACACCTTTAACTTCTCCCAGTGCTTCAACAGCCGGAGTACACAGCCTGACTCTGTCACCATTTCATGTGCGTTCGGCCTCCTATGCCGCTGAACATAGAAAAGAACTCTGCTCACTGCAGCATCCTGTTGCTGTAGATTGGTCAATTGACTGTGTGGGAGGACAATGGACGGGTCTTCCTCAGGTAGCTGCAGTGACTTAGGGCTCGCACCAGACAATCGGGAGACACCACCAGTGCGATGGACATCCAAGACTGCCGACACCTCCTCAGCACAGATGGCACCGCCAGACGGCAGACAGGAATCTTGTTCTGGACCAAGGTCTCCATCAGCATGGCTTTCAGCGGTCTGGACTGCTTGACAGTAGGTGGTCAGTCGAAATTTATCCTGTACTGTTCCAACAACAACTCCATTGATCTCATCCAACAAAGACAGATAAGGTTCTTTCACTAGTCGATGGCTTATGCTGGACCGGACAAAAGGCTCATGACTCAAGGCATCAGCGATGGTGTTCTTGGGCCCTGGGACATACTTTAGGTCAAAGTCATACGCCGCAAGCTTCGCCACCCATCTTTGTTCGCATGCATCCAACCTGGGCTTTGTTAGAATGTAGGTTAAGGGGTTGTTGCCAGACCATGCAGTGAAATGTCTTCCTTTGTGCCAGTGGGAGAACTTGTCACAAATGGCCCACTTCAGAGCGAGAAATTCTAGCCTGTGAGCTGGATAGTTCAACTGAGCCCGTGACAGCATCTTGCTGGCGAAGGCGACTGGCCTCGCAATCTTCTCACCAGGCTTAAGCTGGGAAAGAACAGCTCCAATCCCATCATAAGAAGCGTCCACAGCAAGAATGAATGGCTTCCCGAAGTCAGGATGGGCTAACGTCAACTGTGCGATAGATCGTGCTTCAAAGTGTCGAAGGCACCCTGACACTCGGTTGTCCAATCCTCTGCCGACAGCTTCACATGACTAGAGACCTTGTTTCTGGGCTTCCTCCCTCGTTGGGCTTTTCCCACAGTCCTTTGTTCTGAGAGGAGCTTGAAAAGGGGACGGGCCTTAGTGTAGTGACCTTGTTTACATACACATTCTCGCTAGGCTTCCTACTCACAGCAGCAGCAGCACCCTTCGAACCCATCTCCATGTGGTACGCATCCAGCACGTCCTGGACCTCCACCGCAGACCACTTGTCGATTGTCTTTGACCTGAATGTTAGGGCGAGCTCCTTGGAGGGACAGTTCTTGATAAACATACGCGTCACCTCTAAGCTTGGGCAGTCTAGTTCTTTTCCTTGCTCTTTGAGGCGATCAGCAGCAACGTCTGCAGCCTGGTTGAGCCTCAGCCAGTAGTCGTACGTAGGGCTGCAGCTATCGATTCTTTTTGTAATCGATTAATCTAGAAATTAATCGATCGATTAATCAGATTTTTTTTTTTGCGTTTTTAAACAACCAAAACAAATAATGTATAACGAAAATGATGTGGCTGTAAAATGATCAAGCATTTGGCTTTTATTTCTCAAAAGAACAGAGGCATTTATTCCAACTCCAACATTTGGCAATTTCATTTAATTAAGTTTCATGCTGTAATCTAGCCCTGACATCAAAGGAAATATCTGTTTTATGTAGATTTCTACACCTGCAGCATTTACCATTAGGCTACTAACAAATAATATAGAATTTCTGGGGTGAGCCTATTTGCTATGGTAACCTAGCAACCTGTGTGTGTGTGTGTGTGTGTGTGTGTGTGTGTGTGTGTGTGTGTGTGTGTGTGTGTGTGTGTGCACGCGGAAGAGTGAGAGACGAGAATGTATGCGTGCGTGTGTGTGTGTGTGTGTGTGTGTGTGTGAGTGAAGGGGTTCTTTTCTTTAGGCTATACTCTCTTGCAATTGAACGTGAATAAGTTTAATACTTAAAAACATTAAAGCTAAACATCATATCTAGTCATCACGACATTGCTACAAATACAGTATGAGAATAAAATCAGCGGCTGTTTAGGCTACGTTACCTTGTTTCAGCGACGCTCGGTGAAACGGCGTGGAGCGGATGTTTACGGTTCAGATGCTGAATCATTGAAGTCGTACTGCTGTGGTCTGCCAGGTCAGTAGACACATTGCACCTTGTTCTCTTCCCAAACTTTAGACATTCTCTGCCGTTTCTGGACATCTTTACTCTCCGCCATCGCGCTAACTAAATTCAAAATGTATCGCGCGCTAGTGGTGTGCTTCCTGAACAACAGTCCGTGTGGAACAATCAAGTGTAAAAGTCTGCTAGAGGAAGAGGTGAACAGGGGACAGCAGCAAAATGTTTACGGAGAAGACCATAGATGGCGTCTGGGTTCCGGGTAACATCAATGCCACTGTTCCTCATTCTGAACTTAACAACATCCTTAGCTCTACTCCTGAGATGGGTGAGTATTTCCTCCGCCTGTTGCTCCGTTTTGACATCCGTCCTCTTCATGTAATTCTTCATGAGGTCCTCCCACTCATGCACATCTACAGTGTCCGTGCCCTCCCCTCTGAAGGTTGGAGGCTCTTTCACCTTCCTGTGAGGCACTAGCTGTACTCATGACAGGTCCAGATTCTGTGTGGATGTGTTAGTGGGTGTGTCACGTGCAACTGAAGTGCTCGGTGTGGGTACACTGTGCTGGGCTAAGGCGTGCAATTATACTATCTGCTAGCTGCTGACCAACATGTCTTATTATCTCACTCATCTGACTGACTACATCAGGTGACTGCAAAATAGGTTGTGGTGTGGGTGTGACAGTAACCTGTGTGCTTGGTGCAGGTTCAATGTGGTGGCTCTGAAGAGGAACCCTATCCCCACTGACTGAAGGGGCCGCTGCAGTATCTAGCCCATTCCCCACTACATGAACGTCACCCCCCTGAACAGGACTGTCGAAGTGCAACACCATAGGGCTCCCCCTACCTCTACCAATACCTCCAATAAAAGGCGTACTGAAATTCCCTGGATTGAAGCTCATTTTGAAATGTCACTCAACAAAATTGCATGAAATAATCAAAACAGAAAAGTATATCAATAACAAAACAATTCAATAAGATCAAGGTCACTTAAACTAAGTACACTAACTATGCAAGGCTGATACACTGTCCACCTGTTAGTACAATGCAGAAGCCGTCCAGTAAGATGGTCCCGGGCCGGGGTGAAGAGCCAACTTCAAATCGACAGGTCACGGCACCAATGTGAGGGGTCACAATTGTATATGATGAGATGCAACTCCACACTACTGTCGCTTCTACACATCACAGGCGGCCAGGTGGATTACAAAGTTCTTCATTGCACAGTGGTTTCTGTAACACAGTCCAGCAGTGGTATGTCAATCAGCATTGGTCTCAGGATAACAGTCACAGCGCTTCCGGTATTGCTCTGTGTAATTTCATAAACAAAAACAATAATAATAACACAGAAGAAATTATCATAACTTGATGTGATCGAATAGTTGATATTACCTAATATATTCTAATACATTACAATGCCTTAGGCTACATTGCATTCACATTTGCACTGACAGTATACTAGTGAAAACACCCCCCAGTAATCCATTTTATGATATAAGAAAAGGTAGAAGAACTACATTCACCATTTAGCATGAGGTGAGCATAACAGGCTAATCAACAGGCTGCTTCACTAAAATATGAGCTAGCCAAACTAGCGTGAGCTACTTAACTGACAGTTAAAATGAGCTGCTCTCGTAAACAACAGTATGCAATAAAACATCATGAAAACTAACACAGAAATGCATAGAATATTACCTGTAACACAGTACAGCAGTGGTATGTCAATCAGCATTGGTCTCAGGATAACAGTCTATATAAAACACGGAGCAGATACAAATAATTATGCTAGCTTAACACTGACAATGTACGTTTCAGTAAGTCTCTAAAATATCATTTTAAAGACTAGTTAGCTTATAGTCTGGCTCAAGACAGTTAGCTAAACTCAATATATGTACATTACACGGTAAAATACAAAGTATGAACATTTGGAATCTCACAAAATTATTGATTATCCCGGACCATCGGGAAAACTTGACCTACCACAGCGCTTCCCGTATCGCTCTGTGTAGTTTCGTAAATACCAACCCACGTCCGCCGTGCCAATAGATGGCACTGTTGCCCCACTTTTGCCATAATTAAACCCAGTATATTCTACACCGTTACACATACACAGAACTCCACAGGTTAGGTACAAGAAATAACCGGAGATAAAAAACAAAAATACCTTCAACTGGTAGGGAACAGAAAAACAGCTATACCGAACATGACGGAATAATCTGGCAGAGCAGTGGAGTGAAGACCAGGCTTAACTGAAGTGGGTGATGAGATGAAAGCTGGTGCGCCTTGACTGCTGCCTGGAGAAGCCAGCCACGCTGCCTGCCACTCACATGCTCTGCAGCAAGGAGAAGAGAGAAAAAAGAAACACAACAAAACCCCAACCAAAAAAGAGACCAAACCACAGGATCATAACAGCCACACCGTTACGTAAAGTAATGCCATGCAACGTAAGGTTTGTACAGACAGTTTATTAAAAAGATAGATGATTATAAAGACAGTAGCGTTCACGTTTACAAGCAGGCGCCATCTTGGGGAAACAGTCATGACCAGTTGAACGATGAACGGCGTGCTTGAGCTATGTTACCGGTTACTGGTTGCACGGCGTTCGTCATTCGACTGGTCATGACTGTTTTCCCAAGATGGCGCCTGCTTGTATACGTGAACGCTACTGTCTTTATAATCTATCTTTTTAAATATCTTTTTAAAACTGTCTGTACACTTACAAAGTTCTCAGTGCTTCGGTTTACATGTAGGGACACTCATTATGCTACAGTTGAAGTGTGGAGCTATTTTGAGCCTTGTTAGTGGTGTAGAAATAGCGATTTCTTTTTACTTTACCTTCTGCCCCGACGACTGGCTTTATAAGCTAATTAGCAGTTTGCGCTATCTTGTTTCAAGCAAAGACAATATATAAAATGGACCGACAGATCCCGTTGCTCTGGACAGAGACGAGTGAAGTCTATTAGAAGCACTTTTCAGTTAGGCTCGAGCGTTACTGCGCAGCTGCAAACTGAGCTTGCCGACGTAGATGTGACGTGAGCAACGTATCTGAACGTTGTAAGTCTTCTGGTAGCTGTGCCAAGAGAAATCTCAATCATTCCCAATCTTGCAGAGATGGAGGGCGTAGGTATATGTGAGGAGATAACATAGGCACAGGCTAATTATTGATAACTAAAATGCTAGTTAATATTAGTAATTAAACTAAACAGCTAATGTACGTCGAAACTCCCTGCAAGCTTCTCCTGTACTATGCGGTAATTCCTCTACTATGCGACAGTAGGTCGCTTGGTTATGACGCAATCATTAGCCTATTTTTACAAAAACGTCTGCTACGGAGCCATAACGTGAGGTACAAGGTAATGGAGCCTTTTATACATTGTTTCTTTAGAAATAAACAACGGACAAATAAAGTCTTTAAACGCTTCAGATGTAAAGTTATTGGCTGTCAAAGTGACGCCAAAATGAATGGCAGTCAATGGAATGATAACGGGGGTGAGAGTCTGGTAGCATTAAAATGCAGCCATAGGAGGCTTCACTCTGTGGAGAGAAGCCTGCTCCCTTGGTTTCAAGCTAGAGACACATTCGAGTAGCATGAAAACATATCCTAGAGAACGGTCGACTCGGTACACTTATGTTATTAACCCCTAGGTTCATTTTGCGCCGGAATTGTCCTTTAAGAGAATAAAGGTCAACAAGAATTATCGATCTCTATCATTCTAATTGATATTTACCTTTTACATGAGAGGGTTGAAGCTTAATATTGCCATTCTCCCCCTCCTCCGCCTCCTCTCTGTAAAAAACAAATGCAGACAACAAGAAGTAGTTACATTTTTAATAGATTAAAGGGAAACATTAATTATCTCTCTTCATTATTTTAATTATAAAATAAAATGGATATTTACCTTAATGTTCAATCTTGATTTTGCCATCCTCCTCCTCCCTCCTCCTCCTCCTCCTCCTCCTCCTCCCTCCTCCTCCTCCTCCTCCTCCTCCTCCTCCTCCTCCTCCTCCTCCTCCTCCTCCTCTTGTAAAATACAAATGCAGACAACAGGAAGTAGTTAGAATCTTAAGCAAATGAAGGTGAACATGAATTATCGATCTCTATCATTCTAATTATAACATTAAAGAAATTGATATTTACTTTTTACATGAGAGGGTCGAAACTTAATATTGCCACCCTCCCCCTCCTCTCTGTAAAAAACAAATGCAGACAACAGGAAGAAGTTACATTTTTAATAGAATAAAGGGAAACGTGAATTATATATCTTCATCATTTTAATTATAAAATAAAAAAGGATATTTACCTTAATGTTCAAGCTTCATTTTGCCATCCTCCTCCTCCTCTATTGTAAAAAACAAATGCAGACCAGGTAGTAGGTAGAATCTTAAGAGAATAAAGGTGAACATGACTTATTGATCTCTATCATTCTAATCATAACATTAAAGAAATGTATATTTACCTTTTACAAGAGGGTTCCAACATTGCCTCTCTCTTCTCTGTTTTTTTTAAGATTATTTTTTTTATAGGGCAGCTGAAGACAAAGGGGAGAGAGAGGGGCAATGGCATGCAGCAAAGGGCTGCAGGTCGGAGTCGAACCCGCGGCTGCTGCATCGAGGAGTGAACCTCTACTGTATATATTGATTACTAATGCAATAACCTGCAATGCAGACTCTTCTTGGTCTAGGGTGGGCGTCGACAGACATATGAACCTCCTTGACATGGTGTCGCCATCCTTTTATTTCTCTGCACAGCGGAGCTTCCCTGGGAGGGCCTAACACGTTGGAGGTTCACGCTATCCCCCCCAGATCACACTCCCTCTGTGCAGACACCCTGCCTGAGTCATGGTGCAGCAACAAGGACTCGGTTCTCACCATAATTTGTCCAGTTAAATAACATTATAATCAACTGAAATCCTTGTAAAGAATTTCCTTTCAAAGTAATGTGATTCAAAGCAATTCAAATCAATTCAATTTTAAAAAATCAGTTCAATTCAAATCAATTCAATTCAAATAATTCAAAGCAATTCAAATCAAATGCAATTCAAATCAATTATGTTCAATTCAAATAAATAAAAAATCAAATCAAATAATTCCAAGCAATTCAAATTAATTCCAAGTATTTAAATTCCAAGCAATTAATAAATTCAATTTAAATAAATTCAGATCAATTCAAATTAATTAAATATGATTCAAAGCAATTCAATGTAAAGACATTCAAAGAAATTCAATTCAAAGTAGTTCAAATAAATTCAACTCAGTTGAACAAGTTACAATTAAATCAGAAAAACGGAATTAAAAACTCAAGTTAAAGACAAACGCGCTTACCTGCAGACTTACCTGCAGGTTGAGCAGCTCTCTTGCACCCCCTACCAGCAGACTTACCTGCAGGTTGAGCGGCTCTCTTGCACCCCCTGCTCTGGTTTCTCCTGTTCATTAAAAGCTTAAGGTTCTTCACCCACTTCTGCTCAGGGCCCCTCCATAACGGCTGGGGCGCACTGGGTGCAACTGGTCTTCTAGCGGGGCCTGCTTTCAAAAGTGAAGTGGGTACCTGAGGTTGGTCACAGTGGGTCACCCTCTTCAGCACTATTTGAGTGGTCTTGGTAGGATCATCTGACAGCCTACAGGTCCAGTATCCCTCCTTAAACCAGGTCAAGTCAGTGTCAGAGCTACATGGGAAGCCACTTGAAGAGCCAGAGTCAGAGCTACAAGGGGAGCCACTTGAAGAGCCAGAGTCAGAGCTAGAAGCTGTGCCACTTGAAGAGCCAGAGTCAGAGGTAAAAGGGGAGCCACTTGGAGAGCCAGAGTCAGAGCTAGAAGGGGTGCCACTTGAAGAGCCAGAGTCAGAGGTAGAAGGGGAGCCACTTGAAGAGCCAGAGTCAGAGGTAGAAGGGGAGCCACTTGAAGAGCCAGAGTCAGAGCTAGAAGGGGAGCCACTTGAAGAGCCAGAGTCAGAGCTAGAAGGGGAGCTACTTGAAGAGCCAGGGTCAGAGCTACATGGGGAGCAACTTGAAGAGTCAGAGCCAGGTGGGAAGCCACTTGGAGCGCCAGGGTCAGACTTACCTGCAGATTCAGCGGTTCTCTTGCTGCCAAATGGATTTCCCCTTATTATCAAAAGTGTCATGTTCTTCACCCACTTCAGCTCTGGGTTGCTCCATAACAGTAGATGCTCACTGGAGCCAATAGGAGAGCCAGGGTCAGAGCCACATGGGGAGCAACTTGGAGAGCCAGGGTGAGAGCCCTGTGGGAAGCCACTTGGAGAGCCAGGGTCGTAACCATGTGGGGAGCCACATGGAGAGCCAGGGTCAGGTCCATGTGGGGAGCCACATGGAGAGCCAGGGTTAGGGCCACTTGGGAAGCCATTTGGAGAGCCAGGTTTAGAGACAGAAAGTGAGCCACTTGGAGAGCCAAGTGGGGAGCCACTTGGAGAGCCAGGGTTGGAGCCACGTGGGGAGCCACATGGACAGCCAGGGTTAGGGCCATGTGGGGAGCCACTTGGAGAACCAGGCTCAGAGCCACATGGACAGCCAGGGTTAGGGCCACGTGGGGAGCCACTTGGAGAACCAGGCTCAGAGCCACATGGGAAGCCATTTGGAGAGCCAGGGTCATAGCCATGTGGGGAGCCACATAGAGAGCCAGGGTAAGAGCCATGTGGGGAGCCACATGGGAAGCCACTTGGGGAGCCAGGGTTAGGGCCACATGGGGAGCCACTTGGAGAACCAGGCTCAGAGCCACATGGGAAGCCATTTGGAGAGCCAGGTTTAGAGCCAGAAAGTGAGCCACTTGGAGAGCCAAGTGGGGAGCCACTTGGCGAGCCAGGGTTGGAGCCACGTGGGGAGCCACATGGACAGCCAGGGTTAGGGCCACGTGGGGAGCCACTTGGAGAACCAGGCTCAGAGCCACATGGACAGCCAGGGTTAGGGCCACGTGGGGAGCCACTTGGAGAACCAGGCTCAGAGCCACATGGGAAGCCATTTGGAGAGCCAGGGTCGTAGCCATGTGGGGAGCCACATGGAGAGCCAGGGTCAGAGCCATGTGGGGAGCCACATGGGAAGCCACTTGGAGAGCCAGGGTTAGAGCCAAGTGGGGAACCACTTGGAGAGCCAAGGTCAGAGCAATGCGTGGAACCAATTGGAGAGCCAAGGTTAGAGCCACAAGGAGGGCCACATGGAAGTCCAGGGTTGGAGCCACATGGGGAGCCATTTGGAGAGCCAGGGTTAGAGCCACAAGGGGGGCCACTTGGAGAGCCAGGGTTAGAGCCAAGTGTGCAGCCACTTAGAGAGCCAGGGTCAGAGCCACGCGGGGAGCCACAGGGTGAAGGAAAAGGCGAAAAGCTGTAGAAATGTGGGGAGCCAAAAGGAGCTGTTTGGAGGGGCCTAGTGAAGGAACCATAGGCAGACTTACCTACAGGCTCAGTGGCACTCTTGTGCCAGCCGCCAAACTGCTTTCTCCTCTCCATACAAACCTCCATGTTTTTCACCCACTGCGGCTTAGGGCCGCCCCATAATGGCCGAGGAGCATTGAGTGCCATCTGAAGGTAAAAACAAATCGCACATCATGTTAACACATCATTAGCCTGGATTAACATAACTACATTTCCAAACAAAAGCCAGACGCATGATGTCAGGCTTTTCCCCACACCTTCTGCTCTCTGTGTGTTGCTGTTCTTAAAATCCCTTCGTAACGGGAAACAACAATATAATACGAACTAGTAAGCCACACTCTAGAAATGGCAAGTCTTAAAGAAAATTAGAATTGTGCAATAAGGCAGGCTTGCTTGGTTCTGTTAGTGAAAGATTGTGAAGATTTACAAAGAATATGTTTATGGAATTTACTATCTAACTGGAACATTTTGGGACCAATTGGTGGGATTGCTTTGGACAAAGTACACACAGTGATACACTGGTTAGAGCAAATTACATTGAATCACTTGTGCAGCTAATTTAAATAGCTTATGTTATTATATTGTGTAAACAGTTAACTTTATTTTTTTCACCATTTTCTTTTGCAGGATTTAAATGTTTCACCTAAACAAGTTTCTTGCTGAGACTATTTTGCAGAGCCACAGTCGCTGTGTACACAGCTCAGCCCAAGTCGACTGTGATTGGTTTAAAGATATGCAAACAACTCAGTGTTTTTTTTTTCTCCTATCCTAAAATGTATCTGTGGTGTATCCAGACCTTACGCCACAGCACTGTGGAGATAGGTCTTGCAATGCACGACTAACACACCATTGTGGTGGAATTTTTCCGAAACACCATGTTGTGGTGAGATGAAACAAGGGGGAAAACGTAGATAAAATCCGGTCATTCCTAGGTCACAGGTCAGGGGATGAGAAACTCTATTCGGCCATACACTAACAACCAAACCTGTCCTTTGTTCAAGTATGAATTTCTGTGTGTCACTACAGCTTGAGAGTCTAAGGGGTGTTGTGTTCCGGGTCTCTTTTTGAAGGTCATCAGAAACAGGGTAAAGGGGCTTTGCATACACCTTAGCCTATTACCAAATGATATATATTAGGGCTGCACGATATAAGGAAAATATGCGATATGTTATAACGTTGTTGAATGTCACAATAACGATATTACTTGCAATAAATAAACAAATATTAAAGTGTACTCAGCTCATTTCAACTGCTTTCAGTATTTGGCTAAAAAAATAACAAATTGCTTGTTGAATTTTAAAGGTCCAATATGTAATATTTGTACTGTAATAAATCCAAAAATGACACCAATGCCTCATCAGATATTAAGGAAACATGTTAATCTGAAATACTATCTTTTCTGACAACAATGCTAAAGTCAGTATTTTTTCTTTTTGAAATTTACGATCCGTGACGGAATTTATGTTTATGTTTTGGTTTGTGTGTTGTTATCAACTGCCCAGTTTGACAGCCAGGCCAGGTTGCCAGATATAACTGTAAACACGTAAACCATCATGCTGCAGCTGTAACGTTAGTACAGCCATGAATGCACCAAACAAATGAATGGGATCAACAGAGATAGATTATACCCGACATTAAAAAACAGCATGTTTCTAACAGTTGCTTGACCAGAGACGTAACAAACCCCGGGTTAATATTGGAGATGTATTTGAAAGATGGAGACAGCTTAGAGCCCAAAAGGACGCTGAGTTGGCTAATTTCCTCCTGTACAGGTAAGCATTAGCTTCAGGCTAATTTATCACAGCTACTAGGGACGAGCACTTTGTGTCATTTCAACATTCGTGTAGCTACTTCCATTGAATTGTATAGCTAGAGTAGCCACGTTGGTTACTCGCAAAAACAACTGAGACAGCCAGTAAAGTGATTCCGACTGGTCCTGGCTAACGCCACCATGCTAACCCTGCTAATTGCTAATGCTACCGGAGGACCAGGCAGGCGGGCCACGGCTGTTTATACCGTGTAGCCTGTTCAGCGGCCGTAGCCGACAACGGTGAGTTATTTGAAGCCAAGAGGTGCAGTGTGTTTAGTGATTGTGTAATTCTAAGGCTAGTAAAGTGTGTATTTCAGTCGGGAGGAAAAGGAGTGCAAGGCAGTGGTGTTTTTAGCGGTTCCTATCATAATTCTAAGCCGAGAAAGTGTGTCTGTTTGGCGTGTGGAGAGGACGGTGAATTTCGTTGTATTTTTAGCAGTTCCTACTGTAGCTAATTCTAAGCCGAAAAAGTGTGTCTGTCAGTTGGGTACAGAGCTCCGTGTGAGCACGGGCTTTTATGACTGTCAATATAGCCAGCATCTAATGTTAGCTACTACTGTGCTGTGGAGTAATGTCTGGTTATGTGAGACAAGCGTCTAGCAACATTGTTGAATGCTCCGGTCTTAGCCTGGCAACCAACGTGAACTTCAAGTCTGGGGAGGAGGGGCGGGGGAGACGACTCTCTCCAGTATTTTGAATTTGTACTGCAGTAACTATTTTAAACACTAGCTGTCAGTATTACATATTGGACCTTTAAACAAATAAAAAAAAATTCAATTTCAACATTCTTTTAGTGAATGAATTGAACATTGAATGAAACATACTGTTATGAAAAAGTATGCTCTCTCTGTGCCAAATATATGCATTTCTTTCACAGTGTTATTATTATTGCAGTAGGCCTTATGCCTTATGTGTATATGTCAACATATAGTAGAAAAGTTTCACATTTTTCCACTGGGAGCCAGGGTCAGACTTACCTCCAGACTCAGCGGCTTTCCAGCTGAGGAGCCAGGGTCAGTGCCAGGTGGGAAGCCACTCTGGGAGGCTGGCGCTGGGATACTACGTTGGATGAGCCGTGGGCTGCTGGGCCGGTTGGGGTTTGGAACAAAGGCTCTTGTCCACTTGGAGCGTTGGTCCATCTGGAGGTCAAAACAAATACAACCCTCAGACCACTGCTCCACATCATGTTAACACTATGGACTGTTCTATCACATCACATGTTGAATTAAAAGTTAAGCGTCTTGCTCAGGGACAGATTGGTTGATGTATCGCAGTGGGAATCAAACCAGGACCTCTCACACCAAAGGCACATGTCATATCCACTGCGCCATCACCACCCTATTTATAATAAAAGAGCGATTTTTGGGGTGAACATCTTTGTTTGTGGTGCCTATGTTATGGCGCCATCAATATCTTTGCATTATCCAAACTTTACAGTTTCAGCAGGAGATATGTGCCTCTTGGAAAGGGACAGAGACTGGAGTTGGGACGGCATTGCACGATAACACAATGTGGTTTAACTGTACTGTTTTACTAATTCTCCTCTATCGAGAGTTCAATAAATGCTTCTGTGTAAGTCCTCAAAGTCTGCTGAACCTTCTTCATGTATCCAGAAGTCAAACTTATCCTGAGTTATTCCATAACTTCCATGGTGTGATATACGTAATAAAGTATGCTCGCTCTCTGTGCCAAATGTATGCATTTCTTTCACAGTGTTATTATTGCAGTAGGCCTTATGCATTATGTGCATATGTACTGTACTGTATTTTTATATAGGGTACTGTACTCAAAGCGCTTTAACATAGTACAGGAACCATCCACCATTCACACACATTCATACACTGAGGCTATGTATGAGGCTAGGTATATGTCAACATACAGTAGAAAAGTTTCACATTTTTCCACTGGGAGCCAGGGTCAGACTTACCTCCAGACTCCGCGGCTTTCCAGCTGAGGAGCCAGGGTCAGTGCCAGGTGGGAAGCCACTCTGGGAGGCTGGCGCTGGGATCCTACGTTGGATGAGCCGTGGGCTGCTGGGCCGGTTGGGGTTTGGAACAAAGGCTCTTGTCCACTTGGAGCGTTGGTCCATCTGGAGGTCAAAACAAATACAACCCTCAGACCACTGCTCCACATCATGTTAACACTATGGACTGTTCTATCACATCACATGTTGAATTAAAAGTTAAGCGTCTTGCTCAGGGACAGATTGGTTGATGTATCGCAGTGGGAATCAAACCAGGACCTCTCATAACCAAAGGCACATGTCATATCCACTGCGCCATCACCACCCTATTTATAATAAATGAGCGATTTTTTGGGTGAACATCTTTGTTTGTGGTGCCTATGTTATGGCGCCATCGATATCTTTGCATTATCCAAACTTTACAGTTTCAGCAGGAGATATGTGCCTCTTGGAAAGGGACAGAGACTGGTGTTGGGACGGCATTGCACGATAACACAATGTGGTTTAACTGTACTGTTTTACTAATTCTCCTCTATCGAGAGTTCAATAAATGCTTCTGTGTAAGTCCTCAAAGTCTGCTGAACCTTCTTCATGTATCCAGAAGTCAAACTTATCCTGAGTTATTCCATAACTTCCATGGTGTGATATACGTAATAAAGTATGCTCGCTCTCTGTGCCAAATGTATGCATTTCTTTCACAGTGTTATTATTGCAGTAGGCCTTATGCATTATGTGCATATGTACTGTACTGTATTTTTATATAGGGTACTGTACTCAAAGCGCTTTAACATAGTACAGGAACCATCCACCATTCACACACATTCATACACTGAGGCTATGTATGAGGCTAGGTATATGTCAACATACAGTAGAAAAGTTTCACATTTTTCCACTGGGAGCCAGGGTCAGACTTACCTCCAGACTCAGCGGCTTTCCAGCTGAGGAGCCAGGGTCAGTGCCAGGTGGGAAGCCACTCTGGGAGGCTGGCGCTGGGATACTACGTTGGATGAGCCGTGGGCTGCTGGGCCGGTTGGGGTTTGGAACAAAGGCTCTTGTCCACTTGGAGCGTTGGTCCATCTGGAGGTCAAAACAAATACAACCCTCAGACCACTGCTCCACATCATGTTAACACTATGGACTGTTTTATCACATCACATGTTGAATTAAAAGTTAAGCGTCTTGCTCAGGGACAGATTGGTTGATGTATCGCAGTGGGAATCAAACCAGGACCTCTCACACCAAAGGCACATGTCATATCCACTGCGCCATCACCACCCTATTTATAATAAATGAGCGATTTTTTGGGTGAACATCTTTGTTTGTGGTGCCTATGTTATGGCGCCATCAATATCTTTGCATTATCCAAACTTTACAGTTTCAGCAGGAGATATGTGCCTCTTGGAAAGGGACAGAGACTGGAGTTGGGACGGCATTGCACGATAACACAATGTGGTTTAACTGTACTGTTTTACTAATTCTCCTCTATCGAGAGTTCAATAAATGCTTCTGTGTAAGTCCTCAAAGTCTGCTGAACCTTCTTCATGTATCTAGAAGTCAAACTTATCCTGAGTTATTCCATAACTTCCATGGTGTGATATACGTAATAAAGTATGCTCGCTCTCTGTGCCAAATGTATGCATTTCTTTCACAGTGTTATTATTGCAGTAGGCCTTATGCATTATGTGCATATGTACTGTACTGTATTTTTATATAGGGTACTGTACTCAAAGCGCTTTAACATAGTACAGGAACCATCCACCATTCACACACATTCATACACTGAGGCTATGTATGAGGCTAGGTATATGTCAACATACAGTAGAAAAGTTTCACATTTTTCCACTGGGAGCCAGGGTCAGACTTACCTCCAGACTCAGCGGCTTTCCAGCTGAGGAGCCAGGGTCAGTGCCAGGTGGGAAGCCACTCTGGGAGGCTGGCGCTGGGATACTACGTTGGATGAGCCGTGGGCTGCTGGGCCGGTTGGGGTTTGGAACAAAGGCTCTTGTCCACTTGGAGCGTTGGTCCATCTGGAGGTCAAAACAAATACAACCCTCAGACCACTGCTCCACATCATGTTAACACTATGGACTGTTCTATCACATCACATGTTGAATTAAAAGTTAAGCGTCTTGCTCAGGGACAGATTGGTTGATGTATCGCAGTGGGAATCAAACCAGGACCTCTCACACCAAAGGCACATGTCATATCCACTGCGCCATCACCACCCTATTTATAATAAATGAGCGATTTTTTGGGTGAACATCTTTGTTTGTGGTGCCTATGTTATGGCGCCATCAATATCTTTGCATTATCCAAACTTTACAGTTTCAGCAGGAGATATGTGCCTCTTGGAAAGGGACAGAGACTGGAGTTGGGACGGCATTGCACGATAACACAATGTGGTTTAACTGTACTGTTTTACTAATTCTCCTCTATCGAGAGTTCAATAAATGCTTCTGTGTAAGTCCTCAAAGTCTGCTGAACCTTCTTCATGTATCCAGAAGTCAAACTTATCCTGAGTTATTCCATAACTTCCATGGTGTGATATACGTAATAAAGTATGCTCGCTCTCTGTGCCAAATGTATGCATTTCTTTCACAGTGTTATTATTGCAGTAGGCCTTATGCATTATGTGCATATGTACTGTACTGTATTTTTATATAGGGTACTGTACTCAAAGCGCTTTAACATAGTACAGGAACCATCCACCATTCACACACATTCATACACTGAGGCTATGTATGAGGCTAGGTATATGTCAACATACAGTAGAAAAGTTTCACATTTTTCCACTGGGAGCCAGGGTCAGACTTACCTCCAGACTCCGTGGCTTTCCAGCTGAGGAGCCAGGGTCAGTGCCAGGTGGGAAGCCACTCTGGGAGGCTGGCGCTGGGATCCTACGTTGGATGAGCCGTGGGCTGCTGGGCCGGTTGGGGTTTGGAACAAAGGCTCTTGTCCACTTGGAGCGTTGGTCCATCTGGAGGTCAAAACAAATACAACCCTCAGACCACTGCTCCACATCATGTTAACACTATGGACTGTTCTATCACATCACATGTTGAATTAAAAGTTAAGCGTCTTGCTCAGGGACAGATTGGTTGATGTATCGCAGTGGGAATCAAACCAGGACCTCTCATAACCAAAGGCACATGTCATATCCACTGCGCCATCACCACCCTATTTATAATAAATGAGCGATTTTTTGGGTGAACATCTTTGTTTGTGGTGCCTATGTTATGGCGCCATCGATATCTTTGCATTATCCAAACTTTACAGTTTCAGCAGGAGATATGTGCCTCTTGGAAAGGGACAGAGACTGGTGTTGGGACGGCATTGCACGATAACACAATGTGGTTTAACTGTACTGTTTTACTAATTCTCCTCTATCGAGAGTTCAATAAATGCTTCTGTGTAAGTCCTCAAAGTCTGCTGAACCTTCTTCATGTATCCAGAAGTCAAACTTATCCTGAGTTATTCCATAACTTCCATGGTGTGATATACGTAATAAAGTATGCTCGCTCTCTGTGCCAAATGTATGCATTTCTTTCACAGTGTTATTATTGCAGTAGGCCTTATGCATTATGTGCATATGTACTGTACTGTATTTTTATATAGGGTACTGTACTCAAAGCGCTTTAACATAGTACAGGAACCATCCACCATTCACACACATTCATACACTGAGGCTATGTATGAGGCTAGGTATATGTCAACATACAGTAGAAAAGTTTCACATTTTTCCACTGGGAGCCAGGGTCAGACTTACCTCCAGACTCAGCGGCTTTCCAGCTGAGGAGCCAGGGTCAGTGCCAGGTGGGAAGCCACTCTGGGAGGCTGGCGCTGGGATACTACGTTGGATGAGCCGTGGGCTGCTGGGCCGGTTGGGGTTTGGAACAAAGGCTCTTGTCCACTTGGAGCGTTGGTCCATCTGGAGGTCAAAACAAATACAACCCTCAGACCACTGCTCCACATCATGTTAACACTATGGACTGTTTTATCACATCACATGTTGAATTAAAAGTTAAGCGTCTTGCTCAGGGACAGATTGGTTGATGTATCGCAGTGGGAATCAAACCAGGACCTCTCACACCAAAGGCACATGTCATATCCACTGCGCCATCACCACCCTATTTATAATAAATGAGCGATTTTTTGGGTGAACATCTTTGTTTGTGGTGCCTATGTTATGGCGCCATCAATATCTTTGCATTATCCAAACTTTACAGTTTCAGCAGGAGATATGTGCCTCTTGGAAAGGGACAGAGACTGGAGTTGGGACGGCATTGCACGATAACACAATGTGGTTTAACTGTACTGTTTTACTAATTCTCCTCTATCGAGAGTTCAATAAATGCTTCTGTGTAAGTCCTCAAAGTCTGCTGAACCTTCTTCATGTATCTAGAAGTCAAACTTATCCTGAGTTATTCCATAACTTCCATGGTGTGATATACGTAATAAAGTATGCTCGCTCTCTGTGCCAAATGTATGCATTTCTTTCACAGTGTTATAATTGCAGTAGGCCTTATGCATTATGTGCATATGTACTGTACTGTATTTTTATATAGCGTACTGTACTCAAAGCGCTTTAACATAGTACAGGAACCATCCACCATTCACACACATTCATACACTGAGGCTATGTATGAGGCTAGGTATATGTCAACATACAGTAGAAAAGTTTCACATTTTTCCACTGGGAGCCAGGGTCAGACTTACCTCCAGACTCCGCGGCTTTCCAGCTGAGGAGCCAGGGTCAGTGCCAGGTGGGAAGCCACTCTGGGAGGCTGGCGCTGGGATCCTACGTTGGATGAGCCGTGGGCTGCTGGGCCGGTTGGGGTTTGGAACAAAGGCTCTTGTCCACTTGGAGCGTTGGTCCATCTGGAGGTCAAAACAAATACAACCCTCAGACCACTGCTCCACATCATGTTAACACTATGGACTGTTTTTCATAATGACTCTCTGGAAGTCATCACATCACATATTGAATCAAAAGGATCAGTATCACAATGCAATAATACTTCATTAAAAGTGTCATGTATTAAAGTATACCCAAGAAAAAATATAGAAGAGAATCTATCTATCTATCTATCTATCTATCTATCTATCTATCTATCTATCTATCTATCTATCTATCTATCTATCTATCTAACTATCTATCTATCCTTTTTTAAATTCAAAAGGGCTTTATTGTCATGAAAGTTCCAATAACAATGTTGCCAGTCTAAATATTCAAACAGAATACCATCAAAAGTAATATGAACATTAACAAAACATCTCTCTATCTATATCTATCTCACACATATCACAACATCCAGCACATGGGCACACAGTCTGCAGCACTGATCAAGTTGAATTGTACAGTTTAGGCTAACATTTCTGACTGCATGTTAACGCCATACTCAAACTGTAATCACAATCTACTTATGAAAACGAATTAAAATTGCTTGCTGTATGAAGATAATAATCTGTCATGTCGTCAGACCGATGGAGTCGAAGCCATGTCACTGGCACTGTGATAGCTGCATTTGTAAAAAAAAAATAGGCTATACCATGAATTGCCAAGCTCTTTTGCTGATGGGTGAAAAGTCGACACCTGATCACCGCTTTGGAAACATTTGAAAAAAAAATCTATTTTTGCAGTCGTCACACCTCTCTGCTGCTCCCCATGTGGGACTATTGTTCGGGGCACGATGAAAACTGAATATTTTAAACGACGTTTTCAGGCCTAAAAACAATTTAAAAAAAATACATATAGCCTATGTAGAATATGTGTTTATTATGAGCACATTCAGCTTACTATTGCAGCTGCTTGCACAACATCAGCAAGAAGTTAAAGAAAATCTTGAAATCTTATTAGGCTTTTTCTATGATTAGGCTAATTGTTCAATAGATGAAACAGACGGTCTGTATAAAACCAACCAACAAAGCCAAGTCAACCAAAAGCTGCTTTAGCCTGCTACTTCTTCAAACTTATACAAACGTCAGTCCTATTTGATTCATTTACACCGAAAATTGCATTGGTTAATGTTGGGGTCTCAGTGGTAAAATACATAGAAACCAACATGGGTTTAGAAAGTGTATAAATCTCACATTTTCCACGTAAAACGTCCTTTTGTCAGTGACAGTAGGTCTTAAGTAGAACTCTAGGTGCAAAAAGTCGTCAGTTGAAGGGTCTCTTTTAGAGAAATCGTGGAGTGAAAGTAGAAATCTTCTGAATTTCTGACTGATAGAAAGTTTGTTTTTGTTTGAATGGTGATCATGTCGAATGATGCACCTGGAGACAAAACATATAGCAACCATGGAATCATCAGGTCCCTGACCACATGTCTTACCTCAAGTTCCAATTAAGTTACATCAACTAGTCCAGGAACAATGGCATGTAGCCTATTAAGTTTGTGGCAATTTCATTAAATACAGCATACTTTATTGGAAATACCCAACATGTGAGAAAAGACATAGCCTAAATTAATAAGCTCTTAACATTTTTTTGACTCACCTCGTGACCTGTTTATAAATGATTTGAGAAACATCATCCCTGCCCCTGGGCAACCACCTTACAGATAGACAGGCCTTCCTTTAAGAGGCTATTTTACGCCAGACTTCAACAACATGCCAATGTAAAGCTCTTTTGCTCATGGGCGAAAAGTCGGAACATTTTCATAGCTTTTCTGCAGACATTTGAAAAATCTATTATTGTAGTTGTCACACCTCTATGCTGCTCACCGTGCGCGGCTATTGTTCGGGGCACGATGAAAACGGAATATTTTAAACGACATGTTCAGGTCTAAATTTAACAAATATCCCAAATAGCCTAGAATACTGTGTTTATAATGAGCATATTCAAATAGGACTAATAAATTAGGCTTAGCCTACTGCACTGCTTGCATAGGCTAGGCCAACTGGCCTACTGGCCAACATCGCCAAGAAGTTAAAGAAACACTTGGAAAGATTTTTATTATAGGCTAATATTTCTATCATCAGGTTAAAAATATTCAATAGATGAAACGGATGGTCTGTATAAAACCAACAGAGCGAGCCTGCTACTTCAAACTTCAGTCTTATTTGATTAATTTACAGCGAAAATTGAAAAAATTGCCAATATTGCCATTTAGCATCGGCGAATTTTTGGTTGTTCGGAAAGTCTCAATGATAAAATACATAGAAAACTACATGGGTTTAGAAAGTGTATAAATCTCACATTTTCCACGTAAAACGTCCTTTTGTCAGTGACAGTAGGTCTTAAGTAGAACTCTAGGTGCAAAAAGTCGTCAGTTGAAGGGTCTCTTTTAGAGAAATCGTGGAGTGAAAGTAGAAATCCTCTGAATTTCTGACTGATAGAAAGTTTGTTTTTGTTTGAATGGTGATCATGTCGAATGATGCACCTGGAGACAAAACATATAGCAACCATGGAATCATCAGGTCCCTGACCACATGTCTTACCTCAAGTTCTCCATTGCAGCAACAATGCCATTTGTTAGTTTGTGGCAATTTCATCAAATTCAGCTTGGTGGAAATATCCAACATGTGAGCAAGACATAGCTTAAAATAATACAGCTCTAAAAACTACATTTTGACTCACCTTGTGACCTGCTTATAAAATTAGCTCATGATGTTTGACAAACATGCATCCCTGCTGCCACCACAAAAACATGCTTCACTTACTGCAAACACTGTCTTAGAAGTGTGCATGTACTGTATGGAATTTGAGGATGTATAAATTAGGCCTACAGTATGATTAAGGTCAGTGCCACATACTGTAGGCCTACTGTATGGTCCTCCAGTGTCAGATTGACAACATCTGTCTTACCGTTTTTCTTCATTGTTTTTATGTAGGCCTATTTTTTAGAAACAGAACACCTTTGTTAAAATAATATGACACAAACATTGAGCAAAATACTCAGAAAATGTTACACTCCGAGTTGGCACTTGTGTTAGATATTTGCAAACCATGCTTTATATGATAGCTGTGTAAGATCATTGGATTATTATATGTTCATTGTTCTCTATGTCTTAAAGAGCACAAATCCATACTATGGAGATAGTAATGCTTATCAATATTCTTTAGAGGTGTCAAAGGTTACATTTACAGTACAATGCACACTTTTTCTTTCTTTCTTTTAGAGTTGTATTGATGCAAAGTTCATCATATCAAAAATACAAAACATACAGTAGGCTACATCAAATACATCCTACATTGCCCCAAGTTAAAATCGAATTCAGGTCTTCTACAATATTGGAGCTTTTAATAGCTTTAAAAAAAAAAGTATGTGTTCTATTGAGGTGCAATGGTGTTTCAGTTCAACAGTAAAGCAGCATGTAATATATTCCAATAAACAGTTCTACACATTTGTTTGTTTGATTTGATTTATTTGATGATTAAAAACACATAAAACACTGCCCAGCAGTAATAACATACATAAAAAATCACAGAGATAAAAACACAATAAGTCCAAAGGCGTATTTTCATTGAGGTCCTCTGTATTTGCAATGACCCATCAGAAGTGTTAAAACATAAAAATGTAGTTGTTGTCTTTCTCCAGCAGGTGTCAGCCTTGCCATATGAAATAACAGCTGCTGCAGCAGTAATAGATCGGACATTCAAACTACTGTATGTAGGTTAAAAACACTTAGTTTTCCTCTTCAACCACAATATATCATTATATTGCATTAGGTTTATGCCCAATTAAAACACGTCTCCTATAATTGGCCTTTCTTGGACTTAAAATTGTTTAGATTGTTCATTAATCATAGATGGAGATTTAAAGGTATAGCTATGAGGTTTCTGTTGGGTCAATGCAAATCAATTAGTATCACAGTAGGGTACCATTGAGGGAAGGCCTGTCCTTCTGTCCAGGCTTATGAAGGCCTTCAGCTTCCCATCCCCACCCCCAAGAAAATCTCCCCTACACTTCTCGAGATGCCTCCAAATTCCTGGCCAAATGAAGCCTTTTCTTTCAGGAGCGATGCAAGGGCATTCCTCATCAGGGGGACACAATACCCCCTTTCACCGTGGCCTGGCTCTGAAATTTCACAGGTGATGGGAGGAACGGTAGACACTCGATCCTCCGTCCTCCCTCCGATGTAGGGCATCAGACTGAGGGAGAGGAAAAGAGAGAGCGATGCTGATTGGCAATGTGGTGGCTAGGGAAAGAGAGTCTGGCTCAGTTTCTATTGATTTGGCTGATATCTAAATTTTTGGGGAAAAAGAGCTGATATTCTGTACCAATAAAATCTTATTTAATAAAATCTAATTTCACAACTTTCATGGCAAACATGATATCTGCCATACAATACAGAGGTTGACAATGACAGCACTAGATCGTATTCTTAATAAAATGGCAGTTCCGGCTTACATATCAGTCTAATGAAAGAGTTGAAGGAAAAAGGGTTGGACTACATAGTACAGAAGAAGAGCAGAAACTGAAAAAGGGCTGAGTTTCAGGTGGCAAAAAAGAGAGAAGGGCTGTTACTATCTCTGTAGGTAAGCTGGGGAAATGCTTCTGTCAGCAAGACATTATAAAGTACAGAGCAGTCACCAGGATTAAGCTTAATGTTTGTATTTTCAGTCATCTAGGTGATGCTCTCATCTAGAGAGGCTGACATTAAATGTCTACAGTCAGTGGGATTTTACTAAAGCTCAGCTGCTTCTTGATATTTCATTAGAAAAACAAAATGAGTTACGTTTGGTGGAAGGTTAGCACACGATGTATTGTATGTATGTACAATGTACAATATTGACATAATCACCCTATAAGATTGATAAAGTGGCCTATTTACACGTCCAGCAGACAATGAGCAACATTAGCATTCATCTGGAGTTGAGTTTCTGTCCACCAGGAAAATGCAAGTCCACATGTCACTCTCCCTTTAGCTCTGTTTTGGTCTCCACCAACTCCTGATCGACACTTAGAAGAGTTAAAAGACACTAAAATGCTGTTTAGAGCTGTGAGGAACTGCAGTATTTAGTGATAATTCTCTGTGGGTCAGTCCCTATGTGTGACACCACTTTCATCACAGATAGTCAGTGCCGGAAATGGGCCAGTACTCACCACTACTGAGTACTGGCGCTTCAGATTTTTGTCCACATGAGTACCCTTCTAATTGTTATTTACAGTATTATTAATATGCTAACATCTATACCAGAACAGGCTAAATATCATGATTTATTGAGAAAATTCAATCAATGTAAAATCAGACATTCAGCACCCCCCGAATAGTCCGAATGGAATAATCCTTTTTTCGATAACCACAATCTCAGACACTGCGATGATTTGACTGTGAGATTGGTAGTCTAATGAGGCTCCTTCAATTGAATCTTCGAATAGTCGACTATTCATGTCACTCCTACAAGATATACGTATGAATACAAATATAACCAAGACACATGGAATGATCATGTCATGTAACTGCTGCAGCCCTGGAACCTTTTTTGGCACTGCAGATAGTCCTTCGATCCAATGTTAAAGGGGAACTATGCAGTTTTTTTTAGCTTAATTTACCTTAACTGAACAGCTTCAGAGTCATTGGAATGGTTATATGACTTTTTTCGAGTTGAACGGTGATCGTCTCGCTTCCCCCTAGCGCCTGTGAGCGGAAAATCCAGCCTTGCAACTTTCGCCCGGCGAGCCGCCGGCCTCAGCATCAGGAAGTACCGCGTGATATCAGGTCTCGCAATGTAACAAATTGCTTCACGGCACTGCACACATACACCCATTCAGGAACCGGCTTACAAGGTAGCGATGGAGTTTTTCACACTATCATCACGGCTAAGCTGGCAAAAAAGAAGCAGAAAGCTAAGAAAGCATTGTCGGAGGAACAGAGAAAGAGGAAACGGCAGACTGACAAATAATTTAATATCAAAATATTGATTAAAGCAGCTTTAAATGTTCATGAAACTCTCCCAGAAGAAACATCAGTATAAACCATTATCAATTGTGTGAAACATATCCATCTTGTTTAAAAAGTCACACATTAAAGCCAACTTTAAGTTTAGCAACTTTAAGTCCGAAAAAGGGATTATGGCAGTTTTACTCGCAGGTGAGGATCATCGCAAGTCACTGCACTACTGTCTCCTACTGGTTGTTTGTTATACATTCATCTTGCTGAGGTATGTGTAGAAGTAACACTACTTTTATATTAATGGTAAGATTCCAGACACCTGGTTGTTCACAATGGCTGCTTTAGAAATTAGATCAAAACTCAACAACTCATTTGAACTGACAAATACAAATTTCATTTAAAAACAAAACAAAAAAACAACGTAAATACTTAATGTAGATCATATACATCATATACATTAAATAATAATGGAACAAAATGAGTAGTATTCCAGAGGTTTAGAGGATCTCCTCAGGCTCTGCACCTTCAACAGGGTCCTACAGTCCTCACCAAGTCCATATGGCCTGTGTATTCCTTGACTGGGCACAGAGGGAAGGCTAATACACCCTAGACAGTAAACCCAGGTCATGTCCAGCCTCTGAGGCTTTAAATGGAATCTTTCATGGTTGGGGCAATGAATGGGGAAGCAGGGGCCTCTGTGGATAGTGTGTATTTCCAGCAGCCTGCATGGAAACTGCATTGAAAAACGTAGATCCTGAACATATCATGCCCTCCATTGTGCCTCTACAAATATTTCACAGACAAGACTTGGTTTATTTCACTGAAAAACAGGTCTGGGCTTACTGGAATATTTTAGTTTAAGAATTTGCATCTCAAGTATCCTGTATTTTCTGAACAACTGCATCTGAAACCTTGCCAAGAAATAGCCCCCCGCGTAAAATCAAAGATGGTTGTGTTTACACCTTGGTTTTTGTACTGTTTCAGTGTTAATTAGTAAGCTTTAAAGGTGCTGGTAGGTTAATACCTTTGGACAGAGCCATGCTAGCTGTTCCCCTGTTTCCAGTTTTTATGCTAAGCTAACCAGCTGCTGGCTCCAGATTCACATTGAACGGTCAAATGTAAGGGATGTATCAATTTTCGCATCTAACTCTTGGCAAGAAAAGAAATTATCACATGTCCCAAAATTCCTCGTCCTGTCAGTCTGGTTAACACTGTGCATGTGTGTTTGAGTTTGACAGAGCCCATCTCTCAGTTTGGTGTGGAATGCCAGAATGTAGTGACTGGTTTCCAGTCTGCATTTCCCTCCCTTTAGAGCCAGTGATCCTTCAGTCCTGGCATTCATGATTACAGAAGCATACAAGCCAAGCTAATTGTTTGAAAAGGCCATTTACATGTGTGCTGAAAGTGACTTCCACAAATGAGAAAAGATGAGCCATTGGGCACACTGACTTGTATTACTGTTACTGTTACTAAATACTATTATTGCTCATAATGTGTTAAATGCTCACAGTGACTTACAACTTGTCAGTCTTTACAGACTATAACTGAAAGACTACCTTCAAGACCCAGCACAAATCCAGTAATATGATAATAATATGTTTATTTGATATAGCACCTTTTACAGACAAAGTCACAAAGTGCTTCACATGATAAACATTGTTACAATACAGTAAGATCCAAGTAACTAACCTAACTACCTGGTCTGGCAGCACATCAAGGTCCATTGGAAAATTAGCTGTTCATATGGATGAACAGCTGTGGCAGGACTTAGGTACAATGGTGCTTTGAGCTAAATGCTAACATGCTCACAGTAACAATGCTAACATGCCAATGTGTAGCAGGTTATAATCACCAGGTTCACCATAATGCCATTCTTTTTGCAGGTAGTTGGTCATGAACCAGTAAGTCTTGGACAAATGGAGAAAGGTCAGGAAATCACCAAAGCCATTAGAAATTATCCACCAATTACCTTAAATATCTGGAGCAAATTTAACAGCAATCTTACCAATTATGGCTGAGATATTTCAGTCTGGCCAAAGTGGGATCCCTAAAAATAGTGATATGTTTCTATATGTACAGTATATTGTTGATATGATGAGTAAATTGTCTTGTTTATTCCTAATATTAAGAAACTCCAACTCAGTTCAGCCCAGTTAACCTGTACAAACATATAAGCAAACCAACTATCAGAAGGATACCTGATGCTAATAATACAATTAAAAGCAACTAATATGTAACACTGAGCCACTAACAGTGTCAGTGTCTGCTTCTACTAAATTATAGTGCTCAAAATTACAACAATTTTGTCTTCAAAATCAACGTAAACATGTCCCAAATGCATACTAGATCACAATTGTCAATGTCCCAAGCTGACTGCATATGAGTTATATTTCAATCAGCCACGACAGACACAACATGCTGTTGACATAAGACCATTAAATGCTTGCATAAATGTATTGTGTTCATGTCAATATGGATGACAGATGTACAGTATGAAGCCATTGGAGTACTGAAGACTCATGTGGCTTACAGATGTGCCATGTTATTGGTATAAAACTGATCATTTCATTGTCATTATAATTCATGCAATAGTTATTAACTGATTCAGTTTCTATGGAAAGGAAAAGTTGACTGGTCATGTTTTGCATGTCTTCTTTTACATTTGCACAGTCACTCTTTGTTGAATGAAATAACTCCTTGGAAGGAATAAAAGATAATTTCTGTTTTGCCCAAGACCTAAACAATGCTTAGAAAAGGCAGGTGTGGTGTGGATACGGAGCTGCATATTCCAGATAGCAGGTTGATAATCATTGCCCAAAGTGGATCTCAGGCTGAGTCCAGGCAAAGACAGAAATAATATGAAGTATGGGTAGTCTCTGTTTAATCAGCACATCCCAGCAAGCATTTGATGGATGGTGATGCACTGTAGAGGAAAGGCCAAGTTTAGCCCGTTAAGTTTACATGATATGTAGGTTCAGCATAAATAAATATACACAACAATAAACATATATTAAAACAGTTTTTCTGTGCTTTTTAACAATGATGCCATCAGCAGCTACATTTACAGCCGAGATCGCCTCAAGCTTCATTTGGTTGCTAAAGGTAACTCCTACTATGGTCAGTCTTAGGCTGAATCGCAAAGTAAAGCAAAGTCTTGTATCCTGTTTTCAATCACTCTTTGAAACTGAGTGAAAAGACTTTTCACACATAACACATAATTTACGTCTGTCCAGCATACTTCTGCCCTGAACTGTTCTCTGTGATGAATGATAATAAGGGCCCTCTGTTAATGCAACTTACATGTTAACATATCAGACCTCTTCCTGGCCACGTAGGAGAAAGTTGGAGAAAGGTAAGAAGTGTGCAAGGATCAAACACGGTGTCACTCACTCTGGAAGGAGACTGCCGAGGGTGGAGGGAGGTCAGGAATCCAGGCTTAAGAGGCAGAATGCGAGGAATGTTACCTGCAGACCTGAACACTGAACACCAGCGACCACAAAGAGATACCATCTAAAGATTTGCAGAGTAATGGCTCAGGGTCAAAGTTACAGGATGAGGGATATTAGTGAGTCCGGCTCCAAAAGTAAATTTACACCAAATGCACATTGCTGTTTATCCATTTGCAATCCCGCTAATGAAACGAAAACAAACTATGGACATGGAAGAAGATTTTCATACAAACTATCACTCAGCAAATTATTATTGCATCACTATTATGAATCTGTACACGTAACTTAAATCACATGTACAGTAGAATGTCACTTCAAACATTTCCTTCATACTCAACAGCTTGCTTTGACACCATTACATGCTCTCCGACTATTCTGAGGTTTACAACCCCCCAGTGGGCTCTGGCATAAAGGCTTATGGTCGGTGGTTTTATATATATATATATATATATATATATATATATATATATATATATATATATATATATATACAGCCATGATAGCTTTTCTGTGAGGCTCTACTTTGTTTTTATCTTGTGTTTAGCTAAATGCTAATGTCAGCATGCTAACATGTTTACAGTAACAATGTTGAAGAACCGATGTTTGCAAGTAACATTAATGTCTACCGTCTTAGGTAAGCATGTTAGCATGCTGTTTTCTGCAAAAACATCTGAAAATCTACAATACACTACCTGCTCAGCACCACACAGCAGACAGGCACAGTTAGTGACTAGCTGGTGAACACAACATAGTGGAGCATTTAGCAGCTTAAGAGCCAGCTATTTCCTTCAGCAGTTGGTAGGGACCAAAACAGAGCTAAACAAGTGAATATTTGGCTTACAACCACCAGGTGGACACAAGCATGACTACAAATGAATGATAACGTTGCTCCTTAACTGCTGGATGTGTAAATAATAAACTGTTTGCTAACAAGTTCATCAGCTATGCTCGTTTTGAAAGCCATGATGTCTCTCTCTCATGGGTTGGCCAAATTCTCTGGGCGGGCAAAGCAGAGAAAGGGGAGGTAACCTTGCTTGTTATGACCTCATAACAAGCAAGATTCCAGAACGGCTCATCTGAGCTTTCATTTTCTCAAAGGCAGAGCAGGATACCCAGGGCTCGGTTTACACCTATCACCATTTCAAGCCAATTGCAGACCATAGGCAGGCTGGGGGAACTCATATTAATGTTTCATTAGGATGTATGCCCTGGAGACCATACGTTTCTTTAAGAAATTGCATGGGTATCTATCCAACAGCTGTTGATAATAGCAGTGTAAAGGGTTAAACGTGTATAGGCTTCCATGCATGAAGGGTAACGGGTTAAAAAATATATACAGAAATTGAAAATTCCATGAAAAAAAGATTATAGTATAGTTCATTATGAGGCTACGGCACATGCTAAAATAATAGCCTAAGTTATGTGTGTCTAAAAATAGACTTGTGTAATTTTCTTTAAAATTGCATCTTGGGCTTGGGCCAGGAACAGCAGAACAACATTGCCATCCCTAGCAGCGTAGCAAAAATTGACATTTTATTTACATTCTCTGAATAGAAGTACGTACAACACACATGATTTCATGCTTTAGAGATATACAGTCAGCTGGTATACAGTGTATTTTTGCCTACTGTCATGAAAATGAGGACCAAACATGCCTATCGTTGAAACTTCAGCTTTCAATTTTCAAATTTAGCAAGTGAGATCTCTACTTTAGAGACTCTCTACAAGAAATCAAAATATAAGCTGGGACACAGCTGTTCCATTTCAGCTCAAAGATCCCATAATCACAATTTTACTAAAGAGTCATACGCTGTGTTCCATGTCATCCTGTTTGATGTTTCGTTTCTCCACATTACACCAATCCGGTTCAGCCAGACTGCCCTCTCCAAACAGTTAATTATCTCTCTAATGCATGGGCACATCCCTGTGCTTGACTGGACCACATGGTGAACGGAGGCACACAGCTGGACTACAGCAGGAGTCTTCCACTTTATCTTTAGAAGAAATTTATATGGGGACATTATAAATCCTTTGAAGTTAGTTTCACTAAGAGATAGTTTAACAGCAGTTGCTGTATGAATGGTTTTGATTATTGATGATAAAGCCACAACTTTTTTTTGGCTCTGGGTGAGAACTTTCCATGTAAGAGAACAATTAGGTATAATCTTGTTTCATCTTCAGTGCATTCTGACATAAGTTGTCAACACCTAAAATCACCCAAAATTATAGCTTTACACAGAAATTCCCATCCCTTCAAATCATTTCTCCAAATAGGGGACACTTACTGCTTTCATGTTAATCTTGTATCAAACAAGAGAGATCACTGTAACAAATTAAAGTTAAAGAAAAACACCACGTACTGTAATGTACCCACAGAGAGTGCATTGGCATTGGTAACAAAGAACTGTACATACGGAGACTATTCACATCTCTTAGTGATTCCAGCCGCAGCCCTGCACAAAACCACTGCTAATACACAACATTCATAGATTCACTGTCAGTGGTGTTTTAGTTATTGTCTTTTTGCCTAATATGATGAATTCCTTTATAGGCTTTTAGCCCTGTTGTTAAGCCTCAAATAGCCTTAGCTTTTCCTTTCAAATACCTTTTTACTGCAGACACCTGTGCCATATAGGGACATCCATAAACAATGTTAAGGTAATATGGTGAGGTTAGCAGTGCACAGAGGTACTACTCAAAGGACCATTTATGCACAGTCCTGTCATTCTAATGTGGGGAGGATGTATGACTGTTACATTAAGATTCCCACTACATCCAATGTCTCGTCTGCTAGTCTCCACCACCTTTCATGGCTGGTTGCAAATCCTTAATTATAGAAGGCCTGCCTCCAAGCTTGTTGGTCACGGATGATACTGTAATGATGCCAGCAGTGTAACTATACATTTACTCAATTGTATCTCACATACAGTAAGTGCAAAAAGTACAGTAAAACACTACTTTTAGACGGAAACATTGTACTTTTTATTCAACTTTATAGTTAGAATATGACCAAATCTGGTGTATTCTGGGCCAGTAGTAGACTGTTGAAAATAATACTGTACAGTTTTTAAGGATTGTAATAGTTTACTTTCTCATCCAGTCACAGCTGGCCAACGCCATTTATTTGATTTTCTTTTATTATTTGATTTTTAACTTGCTCAATTTGTATTACTTGAATTGTTTTTGTGACACAAAACAGTTAAGACAACATACGTTGCTGGTTATCAGTTGATTTCATCATTTAATATTTTACCCAGCAGCATTGACAGTCAGACCAGCTGGCCAATCACCTGCAAGACTCAAGACACAATCAAGCATTAATGAAGTGCAGCTGTGTGTGTGACAGGGGGGGCTTGATATGGAAAGTAGGCCTACTTAAAAGATAAACCTAAAGAAACCACGAGAAACGTTAAACACCGAGTAAGTTCCTCTCTAAGCTACCTCTATTTGCACTTTATTGTTTTCCACCAATATAATATGTAATTATCTTTGTTTGACTAAACTTGCTGGTGTAATATTTAGCTAACTGCTAACAGCTGACCCAACGTTACTGTAGTTAGCAAAGCTAACATTTTTTATTTGGTTAAATGTGCACTCTAATGGCAAACTAGCTTAACTTATATATTGTTTACACAGGTTTCTCTCGTTGGGCACAAATGTCAGCACATACTGTATGTGTATACGTCAGCTAAAATGGCAAATTAAGATTAGCTAAAAGTTACAAAAGTACTGTCTATATGGGTGGTAGTGATTTCTAGTTGGTTTGGAAGTAGGCTACCTAGTTACTAGCATCATGTTTCAGGGACTCATTTGATTCAGTGGTAATACTAAAATGTAGCATAATGGAGCTTTACATTTTTTGTTATATGGCTCTAATATCTGGCACTGACTTATCACAGAAGGAAACACAGGCGTAATTAACAATGGCTCCATTACATTAGCTAGCTAGGTGTGTTAGTAAGCTAGCTCTACAGGTAAGCTAGCATGCACAGTTTGTAGACCTTTTCAATAGGAGACATTTTTGGCTTGTTAAATGCAGGTGTAACCAAAAACAATGATGAAAAATATATGCATATATTTTTCATCATTGTTTTTGGTTACACCTTACACCGCCACCGCCACCATAGACTAGATAGTCTATGGTGGCGAGGGTAACAATAAGCCATGTTAGCTCATGCTAGCTCTAATATTAACTTTGAGTACATTGGCAAGGATATATGAAATGACTTTACTTGTTTGTTCCTCTCCGGGAACCATCACCTTATCGTGGTGGAGAGGTTTGGGTGTCCCTATGAACCTGAGGGCTGTGTTGTCTGGAGCTTTGTGCTCCTGGTAGGGTCTCCCATGGCAAAGTGGTCTCAGGTGAGGGGCCAGACGAAGAATGGTTCAAAAAACCCTATGGAAGAACGAGGAAGGGATAAAGAGACCCTGCCCGGAGGAAGCCCGGGGCCCCCGTCTGGAGCCAGGCCCAGAGGGAGGGCTCGTCAGCGAGCGTCTGGTGGCCGGGTCTGCCACGGAGCCCGGGTCTGCCACGGAGCCCGGCCGGGCACAGCCTGAAAAAGCTACGTGGCACCTATCTCTCCAGCCCATGGGCCCACCACCTGTGGGAGGAACCGCTGGGGTCGGGTGCGCTGCCACACGGGTGGCGGTGAAGGTCAGGGGCCTCGACGGACCAGACCCGGGCAGCAGAGGCTGGCTCTGGGGACGTGGAATGTCACCTCGCTGTGGGGGAAGGAGCCGGAACTTGTGCATGAGGTGGAGCGCTACCAGTTGGATCTGGTGGGGCTTACCTCTACGCACATCTACTCGGTTCTGGAATCGTACTCCTGGAGAGGGGTTGGACTCTTTTCTTCTCCGGAGTTGCCCAGGGTGTGAGGCGCCAGGCGGGTGTGGGGATACTCACAAGTCCCCGGCTGAGCGCCGCAACGTTGGAGTTTAACCCGGTGGACGAGAGGGTCGCCTCCCTACGCCTGCGGGTTGTTGGGGGGAAAACTCTGACTGTTGTTTGTGCATACACCAAACAAGAGTTCAGAGTATTCGGCCTTCTTGGAGACCTTGAATGGAGTCCTGTATGGGGCTCCAGAGGGGGACTCCATAGTTCTGCTGGGGGACTTCAACGCACATGTGGGCAATGACGGAGACACATGGAGAGGCGTGATTGGGAGGAACGGCCTCCCTGATCTAAACCAGAGTGGTTTAGATGCTCATAATTGTACCAGAGCACCTTAGGCCAAAGGTCAATGATCGATTTTATAATCGTTTCATCTGATCTGCCGTATGTATTGGACACTCGGGTGAAGAGAGGGGCGGAGCTGTTAACTGATCACCATCCGGTGGTGAGTTGGGTCAGGGGGTGGGGGAAGACTCTGGACAGACCTGGTAAGCCCAAACGGGTGGTGCGGGTAAATTGGGAACGTCTGGAGGAAGCTCCTGTCCGACAGACCTTCAACTCACACCTCCGGCGAAGCTTTTCGTGCATCTCTGTGGAGGCTGGGGGCATTGAACCTGAGTGGACAATGTTCAAAGTTTCCATTGCTGAAGCTGCGGCAGGGAGCTGTGGTCTTAGGGTCTTAGGTACCTCAAGGGGCGGTAACCCTCGAACACCGTGGTGGATACCGGTGGTCAGGGAAGCCGTCCGACTGAAGAAGGAGTCTTTCAGGGATATGTCCCAGAGGACTCCGGAGGCAGTTGCAAGGTACCGAAGGGCCCGAAGGACTGCAGCCTCTGCCGTGAAAGAGGCAAAGCAGCGGGTGTGGGAGAAGTTCGGAGAAGACATGGAGAAGGACTTTCGGTCGGCACCAAGGCGCTTCTGGAAAACCGTCCACCACCTCAGAAGGGGGAAGCGGGGAACCATCCAAGCTGTATAAGGGTGGGACGTGGTTGACCTCAACTGAGGAGGTAATAGGGCGGTGGAAGGAGCACTTTGAGGAACTCCTAAATCCAGCTGATGCGCCCTCTTTATTAGAGGCAGAGCTGGAGGATGACGGGGGATTGTCGTCAATTTCCCTGGTGGAGGTCACTGAGGTAGTCAAACAATTCCACAGTGGCAAAGCCCCAGGGATTGATGAGATCCATCCAGAAATGCTGAAAGCTCTGGGTGTGGAGCCTGTCTTGGTTGACACGCCTACTCAACATTGCGTGGAAGTCTGGGACAGTGCCAAAGGAGTGGCAGACCGGGGTGGTGGTTCCCCTGTTCAAAAAGGGGGAACAGAGGGTGTGTACCAATTACAGGGGTATCACACTTCTCAGCCTCCCTGGTAAAGTCTACTCCAAGGTGCTGGAAAGGAGGGTTTGGCCGATAGTTGAACCTCAGGTTGAAGAGGAACAATGCGGATTCCGTCCTGGTCGTGGAACAACGGATCAGCTCTTTACTCTAGCAAGGATCCTGGAGGGAGCCTGGGAGTATGCCCATCCAGTCTACATGTGTTTTGTGGATCTGGAGAAGGCATATGACCGGGTCCCCCGGGAGACTTTGTGGGAGGTGCTGCGGGAGTATGGGGTGAGGGGGTCCCTTCTCAGGGCCATCCAATCTCTGTATGACCAAAGCGAGAGCTGTGTCCGGGTTCTCGGCAGTAAGTCAGACACGTTCCAGGTGAGGGTTGGCCTCCGCCAGGGCTGCGCTTTGTCACCAATCCTGTTCGTAGTATTTATGGACAGGATATCGAGGCGTAGTCGTGGTAGGGAGGGGTTGCAGTTCGGTGGGCTGGGGATCTCATCGCTGCTCTTTGCAGATGATGTGGTCCTGATGGCATCATCGGCCTGTGACCTTCAGCATTCACTGGATCGGTTTGCAGCCGAGTGTGAAGCGGCTGGGATGAGGATCAGCACCTCTAAATCTGAGGCCATGGTTCTCAGCAGGAAACCGATGGAGTGCCTTCTCCAGGTAGGGAATGAGTCCTTACCCCAAGTGAAGGAGTTTAAGTACCTTGGGGTCTTGTTTGCGAGTGAAGGGACAATGGAGCGGGAGATTGGTCGGAGAATCGGCGCAGTGGGGGCGGTATTACATTCAGTTTATCGCACCGTTGTGACGAAAAGAGAGCTGAGCCAGAAGGCAAAGCTCTCGATCTACCGGTCAGTTTTCGTTCCTACCCTCACCTATGGTCATGAAGGTTGGGTCATGACCGAAAGAACAAGATCCAAAATATCAGACACACGGCACACGTACAGAATATACATTAAATATCTGTTACCTTGCTTTCTTTGTGTTGTGATTTTAAACTCTGGGGGATTTATGATGACTATGGTATGGTTAGCTGCTCCTCAGATCTCTGCAGGGTAGCCTAAATCCAGACAGCTAGGATCAACGTCTGGCAATGTGAGACTAATGGCCGGCAAATGCTGCTGTAGTGATCGGCATGTGCCGCCAGGGGGATCGGCTTATGCCTATGTACCACAATGGCTGACCATCAGCCACTTTTTGATCTCGGTGTTACTCTCACACACTCGCTGCAAGAAGAGCAAGACAACAAGAATGTTGAGTCAGGAGAAGAAGATGAAGAAAGAGTTGATAATAACAATATGGTTTATAACAGTGCAGAGTAGTAGAAGTGCAAATTGCGCTTACTAGATGAAAGTTTTCCAGTTTTAACATAATTTTAGTGTAGAGTCTTCTGCTCTGATCATTTTGGGTACATTAAACTTGTGTTTCTAAACCTATTCCAGCACTCCTATGTCCTACCCCCTAGACTGTATAAAACGGGTTCCGCCATCCATTCCAACATACCCCCACTCCGACATTGACGTCTAATTGTCGGAGTGGCTTCCATTGTTTTCAAACGTCCCACCACTTTTTGTTTCCATTGTCGGAGTAGTTAGTGTTAGGGTTAGGGATTGGCTGCATGTCGGAATAGCAGCATGTCTGAATAGAAGCATGTCGGAGTGGCGGCATGTCGGACTGGCAGCATGTAACCATATAAAACATGGATGTAGTATCTGTGACTCATAGGTTACTGAAGCATTATTAACCATGTAACTTCTAGAAAAGGTTAAGGTTAGGATAGCCGATTGGTTAGGGGATAGGACCTGAACAAATGGGGTTACGTTACCTTGCGTAAGCACGGACGCCTGGCCAATAGTAGTGTGCGAATGCTATTGAAGGGCGGGCCTTTCCTAGAAGTTGCGTGGGTTCCATAATAACGCGTTACTGAAAAGCCATAGAGAGGCAAAGTTCCTCCTCTTCCAGTGGACCTCGTAGGACCTAATTTCAGAAAAAATATGTATGGTAGCTCCTGGCTAATCCAAATATCTTTGTCCTATCCAAGCTTGGTGATGTCCACAGCTGGTGGATCAGGGCGGTCTGCTGCTTTCCAAAACAGCACCTGTAGATGGGCACGCTGTTCAGGTCAGCCATGGTGCCTTATGCAATTATTATTTATTATTGCCCAATATGCAAGTCAGCATCCAGCAGTTTCTAAATGCTGGGGACCCATACTGCACATTTCCAACATAAAACTTTGGGGTGCTCAACATTTCTGGGTTCACATTGCTAGCAAGTAGACACAGAAAATTAATTAATTATAACATATAGGCCCTATTTAAATATTTTCTTAATATCTAATGCCATTCCTTTGTGATTTATAATACATATTAAAGCTGCTTATTTTTGGTTCACATGTACTAGCAATTATTAACGTAATGGGGTTTTTAAAGCAGGTAATTGATGTGATTATTAAAATATTATTATTATAAAATATTAGATTAATAATGTTATAACTCATCTGAAATAATTTGTCTAACCACAAACAGGTTTGCACTGAACTGCTCCTCCCTCTCCATTCTTCTGACATGCTTTTCCGCAGCATACCTGAACACCAAGGGTCTGTACTGGAAGCTCGCTTTGGGGGGCTGTGTTGGATAACTTGTTCGAGCCGAACAGAGTAAAAGAAGGCACAAGCAGTACAGAACAGGCAGCTCTGGCTGGAGGTGAGTGCTACATGACTCGTCTTGAGCTGTGTTGTGACTTCTTCACCAAACTCCCTTCATGGTCAAATGTCAAACAGGACAACTGCACACTCTATCCTTTTTCAATCACTAGCCTGAGATATATATATATATATATATATATATATATATATATATATATATATATATTATTGAATTTGCTGGCCAAAACCAGAACTAATTACACAGTCAGGAATTGATTATCAAACTGTCTTGCAGTTTGTGAACCGAGGAGATCAAAATGAGACGATAATCCTGACTCACATTCATTCTTCACTAAATTAGCTTGTTAGTTTTCCTGTAAGTAGGCACAGTCAGCTAGGCAAAGACTTCATTAAGTACAATAGAGCATTTCCTTTTTTCCTAAATATGTTGTCGAAAATTGAAGTTACTTATATTTTTAGCCATTGTCCAGACTAAAATATCTCAAAAACTGTTGCTTGGATTGCAATGAAATTAGGTACACACATTCATGTATCCAGATGATTGTAATAACTTTGGTGATCCCTTGACTTCATATTTTGCACCAACATTTTAATTTGTCCAATACTTTAGTGTTTTACCAAATACTTGCAAAACTAATGACATTCCCCATTAGCCTCAGCTGTACTTTTTGTTTAGTGCTAATTAGCAAGTGTTAGCATGCTAATATGCTAAACTAATACCTGCTTATCATCAGTTAGGATTGTGATTTTGAGCATGTACTCTATACTAAAAAGCTCAGACAGACAGGTTCTTTTCAACTGTATGTTGTTTATGGTCTCATTTAAATTATTTATTGATTATTATATTGTGCACTTATATTTTAGGTGGTGGACGTGTTCATTGTGGTTTGAGCGAAAGTGATAACATATTTATTTGCTTCATCTGTTCACCTGGGTTTTTTGGGCTTTGACGGAAAGTGAAAGGTGTGAGCCTGAACACTTTGTTTTGACTGCCACACTAACGCACTTATTTCGACTCACAAAGGAACTTTACATTTGGTAACTGCAGTACTAGTTGTATTTTACGTGTGGAGGAATAAGTCATTGAAATGCAATCTTGAGCACAGTGTGTTTTGCATCTCTGTGTTTTTTTGGACTGCTTACAGCCACAATAGGTTCCTGTCACTTTTGGAAAATCCTGGGGACATGTTGAGTTTTTTGTTATGGATGGGTATTTCTTAAGGACAACAGTATCATGAGATCTCCTGAAATAAGCATTAACTCTGAAACGCATCATAATGTCAACACTCCTAATGTAGGAATACAGCATGTAGAAAGGGACAGTAGTAAGAAATTGTAAGGTGAGTAAACTGTTTTGGTTTTAAGGTTAACATAGATGTGAAAATCAATTTACCGGTAAATGCATTTTTAATTGCTCAAATAGTTTGTTTAAAAAGGAGATTCCTGCACACTGCTTATCCATTCAAGTAGATAGTAATTTACTGTTCATTAGTCAAAGGTTTTCTCCAGCCAGTATACTTTACACTACTAATCTTTTTTCAATAATTAATGTTGTAGGTGTTAATAGTAATGAATATAAAAAAATGGTAGAACCAGTGATTCTTTTCTATCTTCCAGGCAGTCACTGGTTACCAGTCATGACTAAGTGGTATGAGCACCAACTTGTAGAAACATGTAACCTGTCTGACATACAGTAGGTGATACATGTCACTTTTGCATTTTATCAAAAATTTGCCGTCACTTCATGGAAATGTTTGGTGTTTGGTTCAAGTGTTCCTGGGACATCCCAGACTCTAGAGTCAGTGGCGAAACAACAAACTTTTTAATTGAACATTACATTTAAAGTGTTCTTTTTCTTATAAAACAAGTAGAACAAAGTGAGTCATTTTTATTTTAGGTCCTGTCTTTTAGCACATTATTTGGCACATCTTAGAGCTGAACAAATAATAGGGTTATCAGAGTTGAAGGTTAATGCATCTACCTATCTAATGCCAGCTATGTTTACTTAGAGTTTGTAGTTATGTCTTTAAAGGGATATTTCACCGCTGGAAAGCTGAATATATCTTTAAATTGGGTCACTTATGTAGCAGAAATGTGAAATTTTTTTTTTAAATTGGTGCCTTCTAGGCCGAGAAAAGCCAGAAAATGTGTTTTTGGCTCATATGGATGAAAGACACCAAATCCCAGAATGCACTTCACTTCGCTGCTTTGAGTCCACTCCAAAGCCACGCCTACCGCTTGGCAGACAGACAGGCATTCAGACGGGCATTCAACTCAACTGTGTTTTATTGTTATTTCAACCATATACACGAAACAACGTTTCATCGTGGCTCAAGTGGTATTACACGTTTAAAATATATAATAACGACATTATATAAAAACGACATACGAAACAGGCTACCTTTAGTGCACACACACATTATAGGCTCCGAAACATTCAGCTAAGCATACTAGCATTAGGCTTGGTGGGCTGTAAACACCGAGTATAAACACAGCCGTGAATTAGCGTGGAATGTCGAATGGTCGCCATGTAACAGTCACAAACTCCAGCGGTTAGCAGTTAGTTGGATACAAATCACCCCATTTCTGCACCAGTCCGTGTTAACACAGCCCACCTTCATACAGAGCATCTCTAGCTCGGATCGTCAGAGGGCTAGCAGGCCGGACAGTCCGGTACGCTGTTTCAGCCATGTCTCCACGAAACAAAAAACACAGTCTCTGAACTGGCGTTGGGAGCATCGTTGAAGTTGGATGTAGTCCAGTTTGTTGTTTAATGAACGGACACTTGCAATCAGGATTGATGGGACAGGTGGCCGGCCAGCATTAGCTCGCTCTGGATGTGCCTTTTCCCCGGTTAGCGTTAGCTTCCCACCTAGCCGATGAGGAGGTCCCCTACCCGGCTCGGGGCATCGAGCGAGACCGCTGGTCTCCGTGCTGGTCTCCGTGCTGGTCTCCGTGCTCGTCTCCGTGCTGGTCTCCGTGCAGGCGAAGCTCTCGTAGTGTGGAATGTCGAATGGTCGCTTATGTCACAAACTCCAGCGGTTAGCAGTTAGTTGGATAAAAAACACCACATTTCTGCACCAGTCCGTGTTAACACAGCTCACCTTCACGGGTCTTTTACCCAGTGACAGAGCATCTCTAGCTTGGATCGTCGGAGAGGGCTGCATATTCTTTTCTATCCAAGATGGCTGACATTTAGTTTTTTTCCGGCTGAGATCGGCTCGCTTCGGGTGATGGGCGGGTTAAAAACATGCGGAAGTAGCTCCTACAACTGGTTGTAGTCTTTTGCTCTGGCCAAAAAATCTTCCGATGACGTAATAATCGTCATTTTACGTCATCGGAAGATTTTTTCCAGACCCCCCAATGCAGATATCTCCTGTCTCAGGGGGATATGAGGGAGGGACGCACGGTCATTCAGAAATACTACCGGGTTTCTACTGATACAAAGCTGAATGCTAAATCGGTGAAGTATCCCTTTAAGCATCTCAGTACAACCCAGTATTATATATTTGGCTACTTGTATAAAAACAGTTGTATAAACTACACCAGTGCTTTTGTGACCTTTTTAGTTTGGACAGAGTCTTTAAAGCAGCATTAGAGTCATAAAGAGCTGTGTGATGAAAATGACTCAGTACCATGGATCAGCATGTACAGTAGGACACAGTATATGGGCTGAAACTGAAAAGATTAATGACTGGAGGAGTCATGTAAGGATACAGGAACAAGGACCTTAATGAGATGATGAAAAAAGCTTGGTAGTGCTCATATGCTCCCTTGCAATCAAAAGCTACTGTATATGGCAGTGACAGACAGACAAACATCAGACATGCATCCAAATTCCACCACATCAAATGCCTACAGTAGCACACACACCCTGTCATTTTGTAATATGAATAGAGACGTACAGAATACCTCCTACAGTGCATCACTCTGACAGTCTGTGAACCCTGGCCTGTAGGCTTCCATTTAGATGCCACAGCATTTCAGTGCGGCCCCTGTGGGTGCAGACTGCATGCTGTTACATCGCAATTCTCAACAACTCAGTTACAGGGTGGGAGGGAGACACAGAGACATATGAAAAGGAGCTCTGTGAATTAGGCTTGACTTCCACTGCCCACAGAGCAAACCTGGAAATGTGAGAAATACATTTTTAGTCAGTGCCGGCTCAGAAGATCAAACCTCTGGTCTATTTGGGTACCATACAGTATGTGCTGCTAAGGCGCATTATGAGTGTCTTATGACTGCATTATAACATGATTCCATGTGTACAAATATTACACATTATAGGTTACATGCTGTATTTGTCACATGGCCTTGCATTTACGGTGCATTTACTTGTGGTACGGTGGTTGCATAAGTGTGAAGTTTAGGGGGATCAGCTTAAGTGAGGGAAACACTTATATTTAATATGTATATCTATATTAAACTGGTTGGTCATTTTAGAGGATGTAGTTTGTGGTGCTGTTGAACTGTATTGCTTTACAAATACTGAGGTGTTTCTGTTATTCGGCCTAGCCATATTTATATAAATGGGGTGGGTAATGATGAATCAACACCTCTCTTAAACAGTTCCAACAAAAACTGTACATTATAACCTTCATGAAGGTAGGATTAGAACTGTGATATTAGACTATTTGTTTTAGCCAGGTGTACCTAATAAACTGGCAACTGACTGTACATTTATATACATAATAGCAGTATTGTAAATGTAGTCTTCATGTGAAATTGTGTCCAAATACTATCAAGTTACAGTAACTGTCACATTATATTGTCTATGATTTTAATCTACACACATTCCAAGTCTATTACCAATTTATTGCCAGGGCTCTTCAATGCTTAATGATTGCAGTGCGTGTCTGGGATTTAGTTTTAATCCAAGTCTCAGTGTTGTAATGTTGCAACCATTATTGAATCAAACAACTGACTGAGTTTGTGACTGCAGAGTATAATGCTGTTTCTCGTCAAATGTGAGTGAATTGAGTTCCACAGCTATTCTGTGCTGCTGGTGTGAATGTTTAAGCCCAGTTTCTGGTTGCAGGAGTGTAATGAAAGATGGCTCCCTCACTGATCTATCGAAAGGTTTGTTGCTTTACAAATGTGCTTGACCCCCAATACATGTGTACACACACACACACACACACACACACACACACACACACACACACACACACACACACACACACACACACACACACACACACACACACACACACACACACACACACACACACACACACACACCACTTGGAGCTAGTTGAGGCCACCCACCCTCACTTCACAGTAGCCCCTCTATCTTCCCATTCAGCCAGGGTGACTCCCTGCTTTCTTCACCCCCGTTTCAGTCAACAGTCCACCATGTGGCCACCTAAGCTCATTTTGCCATGACCTTTACTAAATTTATCTTCTGTGCCCAACAACTATACCAAATCAGTTTCACAACAGATTATATTCACCTCTAATGTTCACCTTGCCACCTGTAATAAGGATGGTGCATCAGAGGATGTATAGTATATTTACTGCAGAATAAGTCTGACGTCTGTTTTATAACAGCTGCAGCCTCACATCAGCCTCACATACCAAGGTCATACAAGTCGTCTAACTGAATATTTTCATCCTGAGGGCTCACTGGAGATCCGCCCCTACCAGGTGGTACAAAACTACAGCTCTACCTTTAGCTTTTCATGATTGGCTGAAAGCAGAGCTGCACTGTAGGTGATACATTGTTACATTAAGGGAGGAAACTAGGGAGTGTAGCACTCAAACTGTCCATGAAGTAGTCCATAGTTATTGTGCTGTGCTACACAGCAATTTTGCGAACTTTCAAAAAGCTCCATCAACTTCACATTAACTACATTTTTATGTTACTTCATAATTGTCATGTAATAAATCTGTTACTGTGGCGGACTCGGGTTTATGAGCACAAAGTGGAGAGTAGTTCTTTAAACGGGTGAAGGGCCACAAAATATTACAAATGGCACAAACAAAAATGTTTTCTAAGACAGGCTTACCTTAGATCTGGATGCCAACTATTATTATTCCAACATGTGGCATACTATGCCGCATACAGCATAAATAAAATGGTAATTATCAAGTCATCTCACAGAGGAACATCGCAGTAGCCCTGAAATTATACTTTTATCAGCTGAAGCCATCACTTTAGATGTCTCTCATCTACAATACGCTCAGACAGAATGACATTCCTGACTTTCTGAGACATATAAAGGGTTTGTTGCATGTCTGGCTGCAAGATCGCTGCTTCCTTTCTCTGATGTGCTGTAGAATTAGGCTGCTTCCCATTACGAACACCTGTAGACCAGACCAGGCCAGAATGACTTCAGTTCACAACATAATTGTTTTTTCTCCTCATGGTTGAGACAGACCTGTAGGTTTTATTAGTGTGAACAACAGAAACATGTTCGGAGTAGCTTTAAATACAAATTTTAGAGCATATCACAATTATACAAAAAAATCACAAAAATCATATGTTGATTTATATTTGTGAGATGTGGAAGGTTAAAGGAGGACATGCAACCATACATATTTGGTGCCAATTACTGAATAATACTATCTAATATAAAAAAAAATGTATTAGATAGAATGGACATGTTTGGAACATAATTATGGAAACAAAGAAAATACCAGCAGAAACAAAAAACAGTACATACTCTACATTCACAAATTGCAGTACAATACATGACTGTTGTATGACGCGTAACTCAAATGGAAATGGCTCTGTAAATTAAGATTGACATCTGCAATTGCAAGTAAGGTAGATCTTGCTACTCTGCATTAGGTCTAAAGCTGTTGAATAGGTCTGTACATGTCATATTTCTTTATGGTTATCTATATAAAATAAGCAGCAACTGACACCATCTCCATATAACTGTATATATTGGGCCGGCACATGCCCTAAAAATGGAGGCAGCATTTAGTCAGAAGTTAATTCTGGTGTGCTACATGGTAGACCACATTGAAAACATATGGTTGTTACTGTCAGAGTCCTGTGTATGACAACTAAGAGAAATTTCAATGGCAAGAATATGAAAGTCAGGGAGCCCTAGATAGATTTTTGGCTAAAGATGCCCTGACTTCTTCACAGCTCAAGATGAAGAAACGCTATGACCGTAGACACTTGTTCCAGCCAGGCGACAAGGTTTTGATTCTGTTGCCTATGGTTCTGTACTCTCTACTACATTTGCTGGTCCTTTCTAGACTCCAAACACAGTTGGAAAGCAATCATCTCAATCACCTGGAGAGAAAACAGAGTGAGCAAGAGGAAAAACAACAACAGAGAGAACACATGCAGTCAGGCGCTTTGTCTGGCATGTAACAGTCCCAAAAACACCAAAACCCATAGCATAGAAACCTTCAAACAACTGAAGCCCTAGCTTTCCACAGATTATCTCAAATTACCCATCTGGATATGGTTCTAAATGAAATGTTTCAGTCCCATGATGACTAAACTTACCAATTGATACAAGATTATAAAGTGTATTTATTCTTATGAAATACTGTGGAAGCCAAAAATAATGTTAGTGAAGTGAGGGAACTTTTTCTTGCTTGTGTTAGACAGAGGACTAGAGTAAGTGTGGAGAAAGAGCTCTTTATACTCTCCTCTGTGCAGTGTGTAAACAGTGACAGACAGTGGCGGGTGGTTGACTTGAGTGTGCCTGTGAAAAGTGCTTGTGTTTCAATACCATGTCAGGTAAAACTCATGGCAAGTAAAAAGAACTATTCTTATTTTAACATTTATACAGTACTGATTAAACATGTATAAGAGGATATAGTTAAAATAAATATTAGATTTTGAATCTAGGTCTCTTTTTCTGGCACAAGGCTCCTGTTACTGACCTCCCTACATCATGTGTTAGGGAGGCTTTGCCTAATGGCTAGCGAAAATTCTCTGTCAAAATCAAATTGCTGTAGGATCCCGACGCGCAATTTAATTTTTTTTTAGAGAATTACCAAACAGCAACAGTGGCTTGCTAAGTCAAATTTTCTTGAGTGGTTGTTTTACTGGTTTTGAATATGTATTGCAAGATGCTAATGACAGTGATTTCACCTCTTGTACACCAACAGCACAACATAATTATACTTTGTGTCCAGTTAAGTTAATATTAGGTCATCTGACCCATTCATTTATTCAACCTCTTATTAGGTCCATCTTGGTTGATTAGTTCTCTAACTATAGGGTTTAGTATATTGAACAGTTGAGCTTATTGTATAGCTGCTTCTAGGCATTTGATTTCTATTTACCTGGTTTTATGTCTTGACATCTGGCTATATGTATAGACAACATGGGACAGTGCACTGGTAACTGTCAGAACAGTGAGGCACTAAAGCCCTCTTAATCTGTTTGAGGTTTTGCATTCCTCAGTAAAAGTTGCATTCCTTCACTTTTCATTCATAAAGAAAGCTACATGCAGTCTGAAGGCAGTCATTTTATGTGTGGGGTCTGTTGTATTAGGGTAACAAATGTTGTAACAAAGGCTAGTGACTGTAGTGATTGTGACTCGTCTGTCTGGAGCAAAAGAGGAAATTGGGTTGTGTTATTGTAGAGTCATAAATTTCGCAGAGGAAAGAGGTTGGGGTGAAAGGATGGGTCAACAAAACGACGACCTTTAAAAAGGAGATCAGTTTCCTATCAACACTGAAACGTTGGTTTGTTTTAACTATTAAGTGTTTATTATTGTAATCATGACGATGAACATCCCCATAACCTTAAAGTAATAATTGTAACCCAAACCACAATGGTTTTATAACCCTAACCAAGTTGAGTTTGTGCCTAAACCAAACCTTAAAGGGGCTGTACTTGAAATACTGAAAAAAACAGGGCTGGGGTTGCCTCCACACGGGTCTCACAGGCTGTTCCCCAATACATGAAATACCAAAAATATTTCATGGCCACGTGCTGCTGAATGTCGAGTACAGACCCTTTAACCATAGCGGTGTAAGTTCAGAAAATTATTTTTATTTTTGAAATGGCAATATCGTCCGGTCGATCACTCTACTGTATGTGCATTTTTGGAGGGCATGAACCAACACCAAATTATGTTGTAGTATGTTGTAGGAAGGATAAGCACCCCTGTCCCGAAAATGGCAGCAGTACAACACCAAAACTATGATGCAGTTCAAAAGTTGATTCACAGCAACTTACTTCCCATTCCCAACTTACACAGCTACAATAGTAAGTAAGTAGACTGAACTGCCAGTGAGATTATTCACCACTTGTCTGGTAGCAGTTAGTTGGCTTGGTTATCTGTTGTTTTTTAGGACCATCTCATTAGTGGAGACTGTAACAATTTTGGACAAAGGCTGATTGTCATTATAGGCGCAGCTGATAACAATTACATGCACATGCTGGCGGTAATCGTGGGAGAATATTTCAGATGGACTGTGTTTTAGACACAGATTTGGCATTTTTATAATCAGAAATTATTTTGGGCTTGTGGTGGAAAAACACCCAAAGTGCAGCAGGTGTAGATTAATTAACTGTTTTAGAATAATTGAAGATGAAACAAGTAACAAGAAATAGTAGACTGGAACCAATGTAGGTTTTTGTAATTTATTGAAGTACATATATTCTGCGCAGAATAGGAGAACTCGTTCACAAGATGCAACGATTACTAATCAACTGTTCAAACCTGATTGGTTGTCACACAGCTGGAGTTTTGAAACTGTTAAAATCTAACTTCAAATATGAAATTAATTTAGTTTAATGAGTCAAAATGAAAAAGAACCCCCATCAAATTCAGAAAGCTATTCCTTGCCAAGGTAATCTATATTATTTATCCATAGAACTGAGGCAGTAACTGTTACAACTACAAGCATATATAAGCTATGAATGCTGCTGCTGCTACAACTACTAAAAGTAGTATGAATCTGACTTGCTCATTGTCCAGATTTTCCCATCCGACAGGAAATCAAACCAACAAACGTCAAATCATATGCACGCCTCACTATCCCTGAGGCTACCATCTGCTGCTATCAGAGCAGCAACTTTCAAGTGTATCACCCATTGCAATTACTAATATCGCTTTTAACCCTTGTGTTGTCTTCAGGTCAAATTTGATCCGTTGTCTAAATGTCTATATCAGAAATATGGGTTTCTTTTTAACTACCTAATTTTGATTACCCAAAAATAACACAGATGATTCCGTACGACGCGCTTCGCAAGTACGACAAAAATCTCAACTTTCATTGAATTTTTTGTTACATTTTTTAGCATTTGAAAAAAAATATTTTTTTTATCTCGACTGAATGTTGACATATGCCATTCTGTGATTATCCTTCCTTTAATATTAGTCAAAAAAATCATAATTTCTGCTTTTTAATTCGATATCATTTCCTATAAATGAGGTTTTATATTGATCATGAATTCCAAAAAATAAGTAATAAGTGTAAATGTAGTAATGAGTTGGTGTTAGTGGTGTTTATACATGGTTGTGAAATTAAGCGTTAAACGTAAAAAAAAGAGCCAAAAACATTGAAAAAAGCGCCAAAAGAGACAAAAAACGTTAGAAAAAGTGATTTTCAGTTTTGACCCGGGAGGACGATGCATGGTCGAATGGAAGACAACACAAGGGTTAAAGTATGTACAAGTGAATTATTTTATGAATAGGTATGTAGGAGATCATAGTAAAGATAATAAAACTAAAAAGTCAAAGCAATGCCGAGCACTTCATTATTCAAAGGTCCCATGACATGGTGCTCTTTGGATGCTTTTATATAGACCTCAGTGGTCCCCTAATACTATATCTGGAGTCCCTTTCCCGAAATTCAGCCTTGGTGCAGAATTACAGCCATTAGAGCCAGTCCCACAATGAGCTTTCCTTAGGACGTGCCATTTCTGTGTCTGTAGCTATTGAGGAGGAGAGAGGGGGGGGGGCAAGGTGGAGGGGAGGGGTGTGGCCTTGACCAACTGCCACTTTGCTCGTTTAAAATCCATGATGTCTCTCTCTCATGGGCAGGCCAAATTCTCTGGGCGGGCAAAGCAGAGAAAGGGGAGGTAACCTTCCTCCTTATGACCTCATAAGGAGCAAGATTCCAGAACGACTCATCTGAGCTTTCATTTTCTCAAAGGCAGAGCAGGATACCCAGGGCTCGGTTTACACCTATCACCATTTCAAGCCAATTGGGGACCACAGACAGGCTGGGGGAACTCATATTAATGTTAAAAAACCTCATAAAGTGAAATTTTCATGCCATGGGACCTTTAATTTAGGCATTATAATGGTGTTTCAATCATGTTTAAAGGAACATGCTGACTTATTGGGACATTCGCTTATTCACCATAACCCCGACAGTTAGACAAGTTGATACATACCCTTCTCATCTCCGTGCGTGTCGTAACTCTGTCTGACGGCTCCACCGTTAGCTTAGCCTAGCACAGATCCTGGAGGTAACCGGCTCCAACTGGCCTACTGCTCCGAGTAAGTGACAAAATAACACCAGCATGTTCCTATTTACATGTTGTGATTTGTATAGTCACAGCGTGTACAAATAACAACGTCACTTGAGACACAGCCATCTTTTAACCGTATATAAACTGGGAACTATATTCTCAGAAAGGCGAAGCGGAGTCACTCCGCCCAAGTAGCACTGCACTCATATCACTCCGCTCAAGTAGCACTGCTTTGCCTTTCTAAGAATATACTTCCCAGTTTATATACAAGTAAGTGTATATAATGTATATAGTGTATATTAGAACATGGCTGTGTCTCAAGTGACGTTGTTATTTGTACACGTTGTGACTATACAAATTACAACATGTAAATAGGAACATGTTGGCGTTATTTTGTCACTTATTCGGAGCAGTCGGCTAGTCGGAACCAGTTACCTCCAGGATTTGTGCTAGGCTAAGCTAACGGTGGAGCCGTCAGACAGAGTTACGACACGCACGGAGATGAGAAGGGTATGTATCGACTTGTCTAACTCTTGGGGTTACGGTGAATAAGCTAAAGAACCAATAAGTCGGCGTGTTCCTTTAACCAAATTTTGACTGATCAATACTGTCGCACAATAGTGTATGGTTCTGTTTTACCAGCAATAAAAGTTTTCCACTGTTAAAAAATTGAAGCCCCACAGGATAACTTTTAAATAATTTATTTAAGACAAAACAGATTAATACTGCACAGCATACAAAGTACTAAACTAAAACACACCCGCCAGCCGATCACACCCGTGTCTCTTCTCTGGTCTCCTCTCTGCACCTGTCTCACATCAGCCTTTAACAAGCACAGCACACTATCCTTTGGCCAATCCTGAGCTGTGGAGGGGGATGTGGTCCAGTCAGTCACAGGTGCTTCTTAGTACCTTGATCCCCAGTCCAACAAATGTCCACAGCAATCAACTAAACACAGCCAATCCACAAAGTATGCAAATAATAACATAAAACATGCAACAAATCAACCATTAACACCAAATGCAAAATACACAAACACTGATAAAACTCAAACTGGACAATAAACCTAAACATGCAATGTTTGGATCAAGATCAAAAGCTGCATAAAATAAAGTCACACCCTGACAATCAGTTAAACAGATAAAAACATTATTTTGAAAATGAAAATAAGCAAGTAATTAAGAAATGTTTTTTGCATGATAAAACAAAAATAGGCTATACAATCTATTTCTTAACTGCTATAACTTGCTTGCTTGTTGCGTTTTAAGAATAGACTGTATGAAATAGGGTTTTAAGCTCTTTTTTTCTGCTAAGTTTGTGGCTCTCTGCTGGATGGGTGACACATGGCACTATATTGATGAGGACTGGTGGGTTAAATGGGCCGTCCTACACAGATCATGCCAGGCAGACGCTCTGCGGGCAGCTGCACACTTGTGTCGGTTGCATGGAGGCGCAAGCGGTTCGAGGAAGGTGGCTGCATGTGTCCACGACAATGCACGCAACTCAGTTGCTGGCTTGTCGGCTAACGGAAATTAGCATCCCTACTTTAATTATACAAATTTAGTTTGAACCATAAAGTAAAGAGATTTTACTTGGGACTACTTGGACCGCCACAAGAGCCCATGAAAGTCCCACTTGGGGAGTGACTGCCCCTGCTCTATGAACCATGAGAAGATGAGATGTATCATTGACACCTTCTCTGCCCAGACACCAATTCGTCCCACAGAAATGGCTCTGCTTTTTGCCACGGGTCATCCAGGAGGAGCATCTGATACTATTTGGCAGGAAACAGGCTGAGTCTGGCTGGCTGGGAAGGGCGTGCTGGCTGACAGATGGAGCCTGGTCAGGATCCATGCCTTCACTGGAGTGATTAAAGAGATACAAGGAGCTGACTATCTTTTGGACTGAACTCTATTTCTAAAAACGCCATTAGATGAGGACCCCTGAAAAACTTCATCACCCTGCAATCACTCTTTAGGGTTGTCCAAAAGTGTGTTTTGGTCAACTTGTCTTATTGTATCTTGTTTCAGGATATTCATACACGTTGACAAACTAAAGGAAAAACCAAAGTGTAGTGTCTAAGTAAAGTTTTCAGACCACCACAAGTCCCTGGAACAGCTTCAAGGCACCATGACATAGATTCTACAAGTCTCTGAAACTGTACTAGATGGATGAAAACCATTCTTTCAAAATGTAGTACCTCAATTGATGTTGATGATAGTGGTGGAAAGAACGGTCTTGTGTTGGTCCAAAATCAGTCATAGTTGTTCAAGTAGGTTGAGATCTGGGGCTAGATCCATTCATTCACGACTAAAACTGTGTGTTGGCAGAAAGACAGAATTATGCATACACATTTTTTTTAATCAGTTTTATAAAGCCGAACTGATTCTGTTTTATTCTGTTATTATGTAAATGTGTGTACGTGCACACGCTTTAAATTTACTCCCACAGTATGCCATGGATGTAAAAACAGTTTGCATATCAATACTTGTGCCCACTCCACCAACACGTTTTTATTAATTATAAATACAATATAATGAAGGTATTGTACAAATTATGACATTAAAGAAACCAGTGCAAACAAAAAGATGTATAAATATAATAAATGAAAAACTATATTACAGAAACCTGAGTGCAATATGCACAATGTAGCTGTATAGAGTTCCAACAAGGATGGTCCTCTGTAAACAAACTCTGTTCTTACCTTATCAGTCAGCAGGGTCTGTATGTGCAGCCTTTTGTGATACATTGCTGGGAAGTGCTGAGGTGGAGCAGACAGGTGCATTTGATGCTGCATCGCTGGGCTTGTCTAAGGTAGAGAGGACAGGAGCGCTTGATGCTACATGACTGTGCTGAGCTGGAGGAGACAGGGAAAACTGATGCTGTATCGCTGGGCTTGTCTAAAGTAGAGGGGACAGGAGTGCTTTATGCCGCATCACTGGAAGGTGCTGAGGTGGAGTGGACAGGAGAACTTGACGCTAAGATTGCCCAGGATTTGCAGGGTGGTATTAAAATATTATCCAAAGTACATCTGAAGAGAGAAGAGGAGTATATGTGACCATTAAGTGTTACATTATATTAATAAAAAAGCTGCTGCTGATGAACCCCAGCCAATAATAGCACCTAAGCCACATGAAAGCCACAGACGGCAACAGTAATTACACCTAGCATTCCTGCACAAAACATGTCTTCTCTCACATGATGCATGCTGTTGTTTGCTATACATAAAAGACTAATCCATGATGAAAATGCAAAGGCTAACAACTATTAATTACCAAAGGGGATGGATAAGGAAAGCACTTTAATTGACCACTACGAGCAAGGCTAATGTTGGCTAACTAGATGAAATAATACAAATGTATGCCTGGTTTCTTTGTGCAGAAAATAAAAAGTGCATTTCTCAAAGTATGTTGTAGGTTATTTCCCAAACACCTGAATAGTCTTTCAACCTTTCATAATGAATTTAAAGTAAGAGTAATTTAATTACTTAATCCTAGTAAACTCTAGGATTTTATTAAATTAGCAACGTTATCATCCAAAGTAAGCTAGCAACACTGTGTCCAGCATTTGCCTATATTACCTATGCCGCCGGCTGGCCCTGGCTTTGGGGTGCCCGCACACCCCTCAGGATGGATTGCGGCCCTAGCTTTCGCCTATACTGCTTATGCCGGCCCTGCTAATTCCAAACCACGTGGATTATATTTGATACAGTGTCTGCACAGTGATACACCATTGAGCTGCACTGATTTCCTCACACAACACTAATGCCACGCACTCATCATTATGTTTTTGATTTTATATGATCATGGAATGTTTTTTTTTAATTATGTGTGGTTGTGGTTTTCTATATTTCTGGTATATGGATACTGAATCTGTTAAATGTGTTTATGAATTGATTCAAGTGTGTTTTACTGTCAATAAGGACTTGTTGTAGAGTGGGCTAAAACAGTTTTCTCCTTCTCACTGTATGCTGCAAATACAGTAACAGCAGTCATCTGTGCCAGCTCAGGTGGTGGAAGCTTAATGGATCTATTATATTATCAATATTATAGAAACACCCTGGATGTACAGGTCTGCCATTTCATCATTCTCAGGTCGTTACAAACTTTTATTTTTTTTCTCTTTCCTCAGACCACTGGGGAGAGACTTGGGGGCGCATAACAAAGCTAATGGGTGGACCCGAAGGAGAATTTCCAGCCCCGTGATTTGCTAATCGGGGGCTGGCTCCCTTGTCATTTCCCTGTAATCGTGGCTTCGGTTTGTGGAGCTTGTCCAGCCCTCCTGTCCGTGGACGCACCAAGTGTACCGACTGCACTCTGTGCGTTTTGGTTAAAGCCCGACTACCTTCACTGTGAAGGCTGGGCACTGGAAAGGAGGATCGGGGGCCTCGGTGTGGCTGAGAGAAGAGGCTAAAACTTCTCACTTATGGCTTTTTTGTAGGACAGTTTCCATCATCATTTGGGATTGTGGAAGGGACGTCATTTAAAATCACCTGAAGCCGCTCAAAAGTGTTATTCAATTGTGGGCGCCCGACCATGGAGATGCAAAGGTGGTCGACAAGGTGGAAAACGAAAAGGTGGTTTATGGATTCCACTGTAACCGTATTCATCACAATAACCCTGGTTCTACAGGCGACCAATGTCAGAGCAGGTAAGATTGTTAGGATCAAACGTCTCTAATGAACTTTATCTGGCCGAAAGGGAACGCAGCGCCGACCGGCTGGGAAAACTCGCTAACTGATGATGGAGATTGGGGGATGAACAGCTTTACCTGGACACAGCGGCGTCACGTTTGCTTCGTTGTCAGTTGTACATTTGTTTTTGTTTTCTTCGTTCCACAACCAGAGTAGTTACAGCGAGATAAGCGCAGTGTGATTGAGCGCTGTGTGGAAGCCACCAAACAAAAAGCTTACAGTAAAACTGTACTCTGCTCGCTACTGTAGTAAAGTGGACGGTTACGGTAAACCCTGAGAGGCAATTTATAGAGTAGGCCTACATGCTCTCAGGGGGTAATCGCTTGAGGTGCACATTTATTTAGTTGGTCAAAACACTATATTCATTTTCACACCATTTACCGCGGGCTACGTTTAGGCATGATTGGAAAGCGTCCGCTCAGAAGATGAAACACCTCGCCCAATTAATTTCATCCTAAGCCGCTGGTATGTGCTTCGGGAAAACAGAGCAGCGTTCCCTGCTCTTCAAGATTCACTTAGGTGAAATAAAGGTCTTTGTTGGAACTGTGGTCCGCTAGGTGGATGTGGACACGGTCAGCAGGGTGGATTTCCTCAGCCAGATGACACTGGGCAGACTGGACTTTGATAACATACCACTTACTAATGTGGAATGTCATCAGAGATTTTATTTCAGGCTGATGGGAGTTCTTTGATAGTGTGGAGGGCTGAAATTACATGTTTAAGTTGACCTGATTGTAGCCTACCGTTCATAAGGGGATGAAATCCTACCATGTGAAGAGGAGGATAGCCTGTCCAGGATAGAAAGTTAATTGGTTATCAGTCACACAACATTGCTTTTGCAGATATAGGGGTGTTCTGTTTGGGTACAGCATTAGTGTGATGATAAATATGTAGGGGTGAAATCGGCTACATATTTAAAAAGGTGGATCTCAGACTTGTCAGAGTAGAGTGCAAAGCCCGTCTGGGTCTGCAGGGGGCTGAGTGGTCAGGCAGGTTCACCCTATCTCCACACTACCCTGGTCCACACTGAAGCCCAAAAGCTGGCTTGTCCAAGCCCCCCCCCCCCCCCCCCCCCCCACCCATGCCCAGCTCTTCCCCTCAACTTTGCACTTAGATGTTTTGTCGGCTGCAGGACAAGGCTGTGTTGTGTGAGCGGTGGGAATGCTTCCCCTCTAAGTACTGAGCAGTTATTTGATGATGGCCCTTGTTGCACTTCCCTATGATTTTGGAGCCTTCAAAGAGTAGGTCTGCATATGGGCCTAGCCTGCAGCAATAATGGCCAGTCACAGGGTTCAGGATTACATACTGTAGGCCTCACACCCTGGCCTATAGACAACTCTGTAACGATGTATTGTTCCAAACAGATACAGGTAGAGACTAGATTATACATTTTTATCTCCATAATGACAATTTTCCAGAATAAAAATTCAGCCTTGTTTTTAAAATGTGCTAAATAGCTTATGTTATGGGTTCTGATAAGGTCTCTTAAATACCTCAATCAGATAAGCATATGGTCCAGTGTCTCGACCTTATAACCAAATCATTGAAAGCAAGTAGCCAGTAGTTGAGTTAATGCAGTATCATTGCTATTTAAATTCATACTGCACAAATCAATTAATGTCACTTTTTATTCATACTCATATGATTACAACCTGCTAGTTCAGAAGATACTGGACTGGAATTTTACTTCAGATTGAAAAATCTCATAGCTCCTACCTCTTTTTTTCCTTCTTCTTTTTTAATTTTTTTTTTTTTAATCTTAGGCATTCTGCTGCAGGCTCAGTGTTCCAGGGTCTCAGTCAGTCAAAGCTGTTTCTGCAGGGTGCCTTCTTCATCTAGCAGTGTACAGACACGTTTTCTCAGCCCCCGGGGCAAAGGCATGTGCATTCCAGCAGACAAAGCTAGCATTTTCAGAGTCCTCTCCGTAATGTGCTCAACCGGAAATATCAGCTAATCAGCTCCTTGCTGTACCTTTGTCCTGTGTAGCTGTCACATTTATAGTCATTGTGGAATTATTTGGAGACAAAACCTTTCTTCCTCCACACAACTTGTGCTATAACTTCAAAAATGTAAACTCAAATTCTAAAATGGGGAGGATCACAGGGGCTTTCTCCTTTTCTATAATATGACCTGTTTGGATTAAGAAAAAACCCTATATGATAACATGTTCTGATATTCATGTGGAGGCATACATTATAAGGGGTTATTGAGAGAAAAAGCAGGGGGGTGGGGACGGAAATGCTTTGAAAAACTGGGTAGGTCTCAGTAAAGTTTATTTGGTATGACACCAGCATAAAGCTGTCTTGTTTTAGCCGGCAGCATGGTGGAAGTTAAAGGAAGGAGAGAGGGAGAGTGGGAGAGAGAGGGGGAGACATATAGAGAGACATTCTGGCTGAGATATTATTAGAGTCTCAGGGAGCTGCAGGTGAAAAGGTCCTCCTCAGTTTATCAGCCAATTTCACCTTTCTGTAAAGATGTGAGGGCTAAAAATGACACATCAGAAATAGGATTTATGATATCAGTTTGCTCAAGTCTTGCATACTATGTGATAAAGGATGAGCTGAGACAGACTTTTTTGGCCTCTGTCCTAAGACAGGTGGTTATGTTATCTCTTGGAACACACTGTTTACATTGAAATACACCTGTGAACATGACGGAGATTATATCAAATTAGTCGATTTATGTCTTTTGGTAATGTGTTATACTGCTCCTCCCTTCCTCGCATGCCTCCCTTTGCATAATGATGTTCAGATGATCCAATAACTGAGCAATAGAGGCTGGCTTGCCTGAATTTAGGGTTGGCTATTTTCTCTCTTTTCCAGGCTAAGGAAGGTCCATCCCTCCGTGCCTGGTAGCTATATGATCTGTTTGCTCAGCCCTCAGGGCAAACTCACACCAGCTCATCAGATGCACTCTTTTAAAACCTGTGCACACTAATTTGGCCACCTTAATGGATTGGCCAAGTATTGACGTTTTCTCAGCACCTGTGTGTGAGGGTCGTAGCCTGGCCAAATTGCCACATCTGGAACATATGAGTCCTGGAGTTTGAACTGAAAGCAACTCTGCAGGAACTCACAATGAGGTCCTCAGTTCACTTTCCAAAGTAAGTAGCTTGTTCATCCTCACAAGCTATACAAAGGGCCAAGTTATCCTTAGTGATGGCATTCTTACAGAGTAACAGTTTGCTGGTTTTGCTCTCAACGTCACATTATCTCTGCTGTTTTTATATTCTCTATATATATGCTCTGCTGAAATAGGAGTGAGTTATATTTTGTGTTGACACTAAGAACGCTCATTTGTTCTTACTGAGCTCAATCATCCCACACAAATTTCCCTGAGGGTGACATATAATTTCTGCCCTCAGGTTCAGGTTGCTTTTGAAAGAATAAAAGTGGATGATGTTTGTAAAAATTGATTGCTGGTGGAGTTCTGCAGTGTTTGCTTTTATGGACTGCTTACAGTTCAGAATTTTGTAATATGGATTGAAGCAGCTTGCCTTCATTGGGATGTGCATCTGGTCCATCGCAGGTGTTGTATAAGGTGCTAGAAGATAAAGAGACCAGATGTAGGCCAGGCCCTTTATGTATACTTTCATCATGATAAAGTGGCATAGAAAACTTGACATTCATTCAGTGTGTTCTGTTGCTTGCCAAAACTCATACTAATGGAATGATTGTTGTCCACTAGGTCTGAATAGTGTGCTCAAATAGCATTGTTATCAGAAATGAAATTCTGGTGATCTCGTACAAATTGTCTGTATGAGCTGTGCTTGCAGTACCTTTATAGTCAGTAGAAAATAGATTCATGTTGTAAGACTAAGACTTTAGGTACTTTTCCCTAAACCACACACTTTTAATTTGCTTATCCTTGCCACAGATGGAATGTTGACCAGAGAGTGTTGAGAGTGACATTGACATTTATTTGTAAGATCTCTTTGTATCAAGAAGTTAAAGAAACTTTCAGAGTGATTTGACCTCTACATGCTAGCCAAATCAAGTGGCTTTAGAGCCATCAGAAAAGGCTTGCTGATGCTTTCAGACATCTTGGCATGCTTATTTATCCCACAAAAACAGATTAGTGTTATTTTATTGAACAGTCTGCCATTGTATTGCCTGTTTAGACGGATACTGCTATGCTCTGCGGAGTGAAGCGAGTGCCTCCTTTTATCTTAATATATGGGTTTTAAGCTTTGTATGGGGCTTTATTCATTGCTTTTTATTGGAACTTGAATAGTAAAACATATCACAGGTATGAATGGCCCACAGAGGGGTCAATACATTGCAGCACTTTGGTTTCTCCCTTATCGTGTTCACTAAGCTAATGTTTTATACTGAGAGGGTGTTTTGATGAAGAGGCATAATTATAATGCTTTCCCATGGGTCTCCATGGGCACCATCACCACACAGGCTCCTTTATATAAAGTGCATCAGATTGACGAGAATGGAAAACCCAGAGAGCCTCTGGTGACCCTTATCAAGGTAAACCTATCCAGGTGTTATAGAACTAGATCTCTGTTGGCACATTGCTCATAATGCTCTTTGGTTGGCCTTGACAGAGACATTTCCTGTCAGCTGAGCCTGTAGAGCAACCGGAAGGCAGCATTTCCTGAATTAACTGTTTTAGATGTGTTGTTAAGTCAGAGTATGTTGATCTGTAGATGTGTTGATATGTCAATGTTTAAGGCTAAGTTAGTCATAGTGTATATTGTGTTCATGATGCTGTGACAAATGTGTCATAGTACCATTTTTATGACAGAGGGTAACAACTATTGGTACTGTTATGGGATTGGTCGTGATGAAGGAATCTGTGAAGTGTTCCACGGCCTAAATTGGGTTAATCTTCTACCTGAATCATGCAGTGGCTCTATTACTGCCCTGTGTATATTTGCCAGAACCGGACCAGGACACATACCTGTATTTAAAATAAAATAAAAAACCAACCATAAAACCAACCAAAATGTAGCCTACAAAAACCAATGCTATGACCTAACTGATGATTTATTTGCTCCCTTGATCAGCAGAGCCAGTGGATGTGCTAAAAGTATTAGAATTTCAAAATTACCCCGAAGGAGTGACGAAAACATCAGGACTTTGCACAAACAGAAGAGCATCAAAGCCGGACTCAGCTTACAGAGTTGCCAAGCAGATCCAGATCAGTGCCCCCACCACGCAGCTATTCCCTGGTAAGACAAACTTCTCAACCTTTAACCTCTTTCAACCACCATGTGTAAACTGGTTTGTGGGTTTCAAAGGTGCTTTTTGGCACTGGATTCTGTTCTTGATATGTCTCGATTGGTATTGTTATATAAAAGGCAAGACTGAGCAAAAGCTTTGTTTTTCGGTCTCTTGTAAACCTTTTAGATAAAAATCGAGACTATACATGCAAAGAACATAACATTTGAAGAGTTCTGGATGCAACTGATTTCTGTAGCTACTAGACTCATAATTTAGATGTTGCATAATGCTGTTGTATTCTTAAGTACGTCTTGAAATGTTATTACACTTACCAAGGTTAAAATGAAGACTTTTATGAAGTGGCTATATGTCAAATCATTATAGTGTTTTACACATCAGTGATACAGTGTGATGAAACACATTTTTACAAACTAATAGTTGATGTATTAGTATAAACTAGTAGTTGATTATCGCTTTAGATTTAAAACTGAAGCTGGGGCCTTGTTGCATTGAAGTGACTGGGTAGTAACCAAAATGTTTATATAATAGATAATATAGTTTTTAACTAGTCAGCCATGTTGGAAGTATCACAATAACTCTAACCTGTCTTTTTCACCCCTCCTCTTTTGGCTGTGCAGGAGGTGTTTTTCCTGAGGACTTCTCCATCCTGACTACAGTGCGCCCCAAATCAGGCCTCCAGTCCTTCTTGCTGTCCATTTACAACCAGCAGGGAGTCCAGCAGCTGGGCGTGGAAGTGGGACGTTCACCTGTCTTTCTGTATGAGGATCACACTGGCAAGCCAGCACCGGAGGACTACCCTCTGTTCAGTACTCTCAACCTTGCTGATGGAAAGTATGTCAAATCTCACACATCCACTCGCATATTAACATACTCAAACACACCTGCACACCCTCAGTCTCACAGTTGAAGCTGATTCAGAAGGAATGACTGTTGCAACATGCAGGGGGGTGGGGGGTTGGAGTACAGTTGTTGTAGGTAACTGAGGGCCTGGGTTAAAAATGCTAAATGGTGCAAAAGGAACATACCAAGTGTTATCCAATTGGACCTAAAACTTGGACCTAAATCATGTGATTGATCAATACATTAGTTGTCTATGGAAAGGTGGAATGGATTGTTTCATATTTTGATTACATTTCTCACAAGTATACATGAATATGCATTCTTATTAGAGGTGGAGTCATTTCATGAATGGTTATTTTGATCATCTTAAAACTAGTTAAATTACCAAATCAACCTAAAAACGCTCAAACATGTTTCTGATTTCCTCTCACTTGTTCTTCTTGATAAAAGCAAGAAAACAATCGGATTATCCATCTCATCAGGGGTCCACGGGCACAGAGACAGGTCAGAGACAGGGAGACACTGGATTATTGGGACACAGCAGGGACTGCTATGGGCAACCTGACCACATCCATGAACTCACTGCCTCTGTTATTTTAGAGAGGGGGGAAAGGAAGGAGGGGAAAGGGGCAGTGCTAAACTTCCTTTTTACCCCCTTGGATTATCTCACCCAATCAGAAACATCGCTCCAAACGTTCATCATAAACCTGATTATCTGCTCCCATGTTCAAAAATCCCAGAGCTCTAACTCAGAGCTTGGGCTTAGCTGACATGAGCCCATGTTCAGGGGCAAGGGGCAAAAAACAAACACATAGGCTGCTGGGAAAAATGCATCATTTGAAATAGTTTTTTATAATGTCTTCCAGTGTTATTAATTTGTTTTCATTTTGCTGAACATGTGAGGATAGTTTGTTTTTTGAGCTTTTGAAGGAAGCCATGACCCTGTCACAATAATTTTGTGACCCAAATTGGCTTTAAATGAGATCTTCTGTGTACACAGTTATAATGATAGAGGGACGCTTGGTCAATTCTTCAAAAGTCTCATGTCAGCAATAACTTATGTGCAGTTTGCAACAAAGAGAAGGTCAGCCAGCTTTGTGCTAGTCTTGTCGGGCTGTTTTGTCCAGTGTGTTGTTTTGTGTGCCCCAGTATCTAAGAAGCAGTGTTCTTTGTAGAGGATTTTGAGCACTTATTCTGGATGCATTCCAGCTCCAGGCCTTGTCTAAATCGTCATTGACTACAGCTCAGGCTGTGTGCAGTCTGTGATTCCTGTAGATGCATTCATTGTTAGTAATAAGCATATGCCAAGCCTGAAAATAGAGCACAATGATGATATTGATGAGGTGAAAAAGAGCATTATCCTTTCTTTAAAGTGAAGGGAGGTGAATAGGAGGATTTCTAGTGAGCTGTTGCACTGTATACCCATAGTTTGATCTTATTTAAGCTCTTTAATCATGCCTTTCAAAAGATTGCATTTACATTTGCTTTTTGAAATTAGTTTTTATTCTTTAGATCACAATGCCCTTCAAAGTTTGTTTAAACCTATCAAAGTCAACATTTGCTTTTGCTGCCATATAAGGTGACAAGTAATCCTTCCTGCTATACTGCTAAGCCCAGAGAGTGTTGCACGTTCATTTTCCTCTAAGATCTATTGCCTGGCCTGGAATGTGTCTGTATGATCGAGCTGTGTTCAAAGGAGTTGGATATGTCTCTTCTTCTGATAACAAAATGTAACATGTAGATGTATTAATTAAATAATCAGATATATATCTGTACTGTCTGTAAACGCTTCTTTTATTGCCATCTTAAGCTACAGTGGTGCCAGGTCTCATCTTCCACCACAGAACAATGTTTTGACTATGTGTCTCCTGCTCTGGCAAAGCAGGCCTTCCTGAATCCTGACACACACTTTCCTCAATGTTCACCATGTCTGTCATGCCGAGTAACCCAGAAGGAGGATTAAGTTTGGAGTTTAATGAGTGTAATCCCGTGTTAAACAGGACCAGAGTATGGGGGCAAGAATGTGGTCCGCTACTGCCTGGTATGCAATAGCCCTTAAGTGCAGTGGCAAATGGTCCAGAGGCGAGGGAGGTGTCAGACTCACGTGTGACCCCGGTTTGTTGATCGAAATATAGGTGATGTTGATTGAAATATATCATACATAGCTCTGAGGTTCATGTGTCTTAGTGTTTGTTTATGTGATGAATCACATCTTACACCAGAGCATTCTGAGTTTCTCCTTGAGGTGTGTTGTGATGTATAAAAGGGGGATTATAATCCTATTACAAGGGCTAGGATTTTCTTAGAATGTAATCAACCACCACAAACTTGTCACCAATTGAATATCATGTTATTGACTACTTAACACTCGCCCTGCTAAGTACCAGTGTTCGTTGTCCTAATTTGTGCATGTTGTTTATATTCATCATCCTCTGCTTTCAGTATCATACACTCACATTATGCACTTAGAATGGCTTAAGATTCCCTACGTGTGCCACAGTAACTAGTCTTTCAGAATGATTGACATATACTGATTCAGCTTGGCTGCTTTTATTTCTCACCTCTCCTTGTTGTGTCCTTGACCAGGTGGCATCGTGTGGCCATCAGTGTGGAGAAGAAGACGGTCACCATTATTGTAGACTGTAAGAAGAAGATCATCAAGCCTCTCCTCAGGAGTGACCATGGTTCCATCAACACCAATGGCATTACTGTGTTCGGCACCAGGATCCTGGATGAGGAGGTTTTCCAGGTAAAAATTTCAGTGTGGTGAACTGTGTGAACATTGTGATTGCGTTGCTTAAGTTGCATGTCACTGCCACTGCTAGGTTACTTATTGGCATATTAATCAGTAATGATGTAGGAATCATCTTCAACTGAAAATTCCCCAGAAGATTGTAGTGGTATTAACTGTGTGTCCAGATTTAAACGTTGCTCAAAAGTGCTACGCCTAAGGAGGTTTTAGTCAATGTCCCATCGAGGCAACCCTGGACCCCTTCAGTGCTGCCAATAAGGAATGTAGAGATGATAAAAACCAGGGCAGATCTGGAGGTGTTCAATTCTTCTTTTTTAGGAACTTCACGTTGATATTGTACATATATCTAAAATATTTGAGGCCTTTTATCTAGATTGCTTGTGCTATAGTGTTTTTTAATGGTATGAGCAGAAGTTTATAGCTTTTCTTGTTTTTGACTTACTGCTTGACCACATGAGTAACTTGATCAATGTGTTCTAACTATTTCGGAGTGGGAGAAGCTATATACTGTACAGTATGCAGTGTTCTATGTAACACATTGTAAAGAGGCACATTGTAAAGTATTTTTGCTGCTTGGGCAGCCTTTCAAAATCACAATCAAGCACTAGGCTACTTCAATAGCTTTAATACAGACAGAAAAATAGTCAAATCAATAAGGGGACTTAAAGTTTGAGGTTATCATTGACAAGCAATAATTTAAACCATTCTACAGTTACCTGTTAAATGGTTCAGTTGAATTTCGTGAAAACTGGGGAAGTCTGTGGCTATTTCAGTATTTGCTCTTACTGTATTGTTGAGTTAAGTATTTTTTATAAAAGTGAAATCATAGTTGTGGAAACTAATGCCGGCCTTACACCTTCAAGCATTCTCACTGCCATTTCCAAGGTCGGAACAAAGTTTTGCTAGAGTTGTGGTGTACTCCCGGGATCTTGATCATTTGGCGTGAAGTGGTCATAAAACTCAGCCCGATCTGTCTGAAGTCAGTCTTTTTCTAATCCTGACATTTTGATAAAATCAAACATGTTTAATATTATTGTATGTTTTTGGTCTTGGCTCATACAAATTTCTTCCATTATTTCCACCAGGAGCAGAATGGGTTATAATCTCAAAAAAAATCTAGATCTTGCAAATAGTGACCCTGCAAGATCCCCAGTCTTTGCAAAATCTTATAGTCTGTGACTAAAAACTCTGTAACTTCTGACACATTGCTTTAGATGTGGGAGGGTTTCAGACTTTAGTCTTTTCAAAGTCTTTTAAAGTATTTTCAAAGTATCATAGTGTATGGTAGGCATACGACACATGGACATGTGATGTTGTGATTTGGGTGACTGTGATAAGATAGTTTCTCTCTCTCCTGACAAGCTCATCCACACAGCATCCACATGAGCTGATACTCAGCAGCTGTTCATCTACCCAAAAACTCCCAGCAAACACTACACCAACTGTAAATGGATGGTGATACAATGGCTTCTAGGCTAAGTGGGATGATATTTATAGTTATCCTACCTGGTGACTGGATTTTGTGATATTTGGTGATGACATTTTTTATACTGTAGCCAGGTCAAAGCGGCTGAACATGGCAACCTTTGTTCATCATTATTGCTTTGTTTGTGTTTTTCTGCAAAGCACACATTGGCTCTTGGTCAACATCTCAGACTTCTCAGATCCGTTGTTTAAACTTCTCTTTACCTTGTAATTAGAGACATTTAGTTTCATGGGAGTTTTGCATGTAAAAGGTTTACCAAAAAATAGGTGGCCTGGTTGAAATGTTCCCTTGGATTGACTTTTAACTGGATGGTTTGAATTGACTTGAAGTGAAGTGGTGAAATGACCCACCAATGAATGGATGTCTAACTTGATTAGATTGATGGCAGCCATGATAGTATTGTATTGATTGACATGATAATTGTACTAAACTGAGCTGGAGTTTTTGAATTCCCACAACAGGTGTCTTGTTACTACTAAGTGGTACAATAGCAGTAATGTTATTACTTGTTGAAATGAATAAAACATATTAGTTGGAAAAAAGGTTATGCTTCTGTCATGTAAGCACATGTTACTTGTCTTTAGAGAAGAAAGACTGCTGCTTTTAAAATAAGTTAATTGTAAGGTTTAAGTTGCCAAGGATATGTCCACTTAAAGAGACCATTCTTTTCAAGGATTAAACCAGCGCCAATTATTCATTAGCTCTTCCATCTAGTATGTGGTAAACACTGAAGTAAATCTTAACTCCTTTTAACTGAACCATTGTTGTTGTCATTATTGCATGTTTGTCACTCAAGCACTCTCAGCTTTTTGGAAACATTGCTACACTTGTGATTGTTACTAAAACTATAACAAATATGTAGCTTAATGCCTCCAGAAAAAAAGAAAATAATAATAATGTTTTGTAGCTATCTCCCTGTGTAAACAAATAATGAACAAAAATTTAATAGATTTTATCATTGGCAGTTGTTGACTTTTAGCCATTACTATTATGCATAGTTCACGTGCTGCTGGAAAAGTCCAACATCTGGTGATTAACATTTTTGAAATTAGTTTTATGAGCTTCTCACTGTGCCATCTGTCGCCAAATACAGTAACTAACGCAGTGTTCATTTCATACTGCCAGTTCGTGAAGGCTTTTACAATTGCTCTCCCTGGTTTGCAGATTATCTGTATCAGTGTTTTATTTGCCTGATAACTGATAAAGTTAATTAATTAAAAAGTGGTCTACTTTGGCTTGGCTACAGCTCTGTGTCTGTCCCTCTGCTTCAGTTTCACTCACAACTGAGTCAGACTTAATGTCCTGCCCACAACACTATCTTTACTGTGTGTTATGTTGAAAGTTTCTAATTCATTAAATAATTGCTTACTGTAAAGCATTTAAACAAAGTTTTGTGTTGGAGTTTGTAACATTCCAAAATCTTAATTTTGACTTAAAGATTTTCATCTTTTACTGTAAATATATATTGGTTCCAAATATCGGTTATTGGTTTCAACTACTAATTATTGGTATCCATATCGGTCCTGAAAAAACAGTATTGGTCGATCCCTATCCCACATACACCATGTCTGGGAAAAATATTCTGTACAGAAAGTGATGCATTTTAATAACCGACATAAAGACCCACCTATAGAAACACAACTTCATCTGCAGAAAAGCCAAGCAAAATGATGGCATGATATTAGACACATTCTTTACACTGTAAGCCACAGTTTTGCCCAGACTGTTTCTCATTACCTAATCATTGAGAAAACATTAATACAAATAATCCAAATTAGCATTTTCTTTTTACATGGGGAACTTTTTGGGGTTCATGGTATGCTACCACCTCCATAGTCTGTGATTTCAACATTATGCTTTACGGCACAGTTCATCCAGAGGTGGATGCTGGCATGGGGTCAGGCAGATGTCAATAATGACAGACAATGGCTTATTTGTCCTGACACTCAAGGTCTTCTGTGGTGGGAAGTAAACATCACTGAAAGGCTGTGTGGGGGCTGTGTTTGCTTGTGAGAGAGTGCTGGTTTGTTTATGGGCAGCAGGAATGACTAGTCATTATTCTGATGCCAAGTTTGAATTATTGATGCTGCTACTCTTGTTTTAAAGCCATATTTCTTGGCATACCTTGTCATTGCCACGGTGTCCACAGTGATTTATTCTTTTGTCTTGCATCATTTGCTGTTTCTGACCTAGTGCTATACTAAGGTCAAAAAGTGAGAAATGTGCAGGTTTTCTTAAAAAAAAAGAGTTATTAAAAAAGATTATTTTAGCATCTGTAGATAGTAGACTGATATCACATAATGTACATTTTTGTTTATTATTTATTGACCTTAATTAGGAATTTATTTTAATCCGATTGTAGCAGGATGTTGCTGATATTTAATTGTAGGCTGACTGAGATTACTGTCATATTATTCAACAAAGAATAGCTAGAGACAGGTTTTCTTGGGTGCAAAGATTTCTAAGCAGATTTGCTTTCATGTGTCCTGTCAGCTCCGATTAGATTTATGAGAGGGAACTGAAATCAGCATTTGTATGAAACAGTGTGTCCAGTCAGAGGTTGGCCAGTGGATGTGGCTGAAAATAGGAGCCATAAGTCAGTTAACAGGGTCTTCTCTGTGTGGTTTTTGGAACAGGTCTCCTGTCTGTTCTCTGTCCATGGTCTCCTCAGAGATCCACAAGACCTGATGCATGCTGGGATATACAAGGGAAGGAAATTACTTGGCCTTCTGCATTCAAGCCGGTGGTTATAATGAGAAATGTTGCACGTTTGCAGATTCTCTGTCTGACCTCTTGTTATTTTAGTTAGTCACTATATTTGGCTATTTATTTACAGTTTTCTCCCCTTTATACCACAGTGGTAGTTTCGGATTGCCAGAGATACATTAATAATTTATTCAGTAATAATAAAACATTTGCTCCCTTATTCAAACCCTGGCATTTGTTTTCACAAGCTGACCCACATTTTTCATAAACGTCTATTCATGCCATACCTGCCCCAGGTTGGAGGCGACCACCGTCGCAAAGGGATCTGGTTTAGATGAATGGGAGTCTTTCATTGCCCCGTCAGGCCTTCCTCATTTCCTCACCCCCCCTTCCCTCACTTATTCTCCCCTACTCACCACCTTCTTCTCCCTCTCCACCCTCCCCACCTTGAGGCCTCCCTACCGTGCCAAAGTCATGAGACCGTCTATTCATGCCTCGCTGACATTACCTGTCTGAATCGAGCACACTAAATATACATACCTGCCTATTCCCTTTATTTTTGGGTAGCAAGCACTCATCAGTACTCAGTGTGTCTTAATATAAGGACTAGTTGGGGCTGATGTGGTCTATGTCTCAATGCCACACCACCAGTATTGCCAGAAGATGCATCTTGTTTAAAATGAACATAATGGTTTGTGTTGGATAGTTTTTTTAGCGAGTCTGCTAGCCTTGATGGCATTCTCAGAAGCATCACTAAGGAGGGCATTCTGTGTTTTGCCCATTTCAGATTGATTATAAGATTACAGACTTTTTTTACAACTGCCAATGGATTATATATAGCACATAACAATACAGCTACTTTATAGCTCTTTAAACTGTTTTATTTAAATGCGCTGTTTTCTGTCCTTCTTTTAATGCCATGTTTTGGAGAGTTGATCGTCCAACTGTTCAGTGTGAAAACTCCTTTTGCCTTTTCTTGTCTCTTTTATTTATTCTCTCTTCTCAGAGAAACTGTACTGTATAGGCTTTAAGGAAGTGACTAATTGTTGTATGGGGCTGTTTAATTACAGTTAGCTATGGTTAGACTAAAGGTATGTTGCCCTGGGCAATGGTATGTCAAAGGACCAATGGTGACGACTACTTGTGTTTTGATTTGGCCAGTGATGCCCTGCACTCGCCTTGTAATTACAACATGCATTTGGATTTCAGTAGAGAACAGACAAAAGAGCCATCTATCTCAACAAAACTAAACAGTGCTGTATATTGACCATTGAAAACATGGAGGTTGTCTTCATGCAGCTCCTCTGTGGGAACTCTGTTATCGTGCACAACTGTAACCTTTGACCTCCTCCATGTGTATTTATATCCCATAGTGCCTTGTGGACAGGATGAGGTCAAGGTGGATACTACTTTTAGAAAAAGATGGTTTTATTTCTCTGTCCCTGTTTGCACTGCATCATAGAAGGAAATGTTATCTGATCCTACTATGCCAAACTGAGAGTAACTGCTTCAAAATGACTCGATAGCTTTACTAATAGGCATATTTTAGTTATGATTAACACAATGTAAGTAAGAAAGCCAGTGCTAATTAAATGCAGAATGAAAGATCACACATTCCAGATGTGTTAATAGTGATGTAGTTTACACTACATACTGTATAGTTCTGAACAGACACTACAGAGTCAAAGCAGCTCATAGACAAGAGAGATCAATCAGCTCTCCAGTCAAAAACATAGCGTTTTAGAAATCTCAATAAAAAAATCATATAGTTTGTAGGGCTGTGCAATTAAACAAAATTGTAATTGTGATTAGGATTTTGGCTCCTAATGATCACAAAAACAGAGTAATCTAGATAAATTATTATTTTGCACATTACGTTTTGCAAGTAAACTCTTATTTTGTCTTGTGTTCTGAATGAAAAATAAAATGTTGAAGCGGGAAATTTCACAGTTCAAGTTGTTTAAACTGTTGATTTGTTTAACATTAACTGTTTCACTGTTTTTTTTAAGTTCAATACTTGCAACATCTTTTCAAAAGTCAATTAATAGTCATGTTAAATAATCGTGGTTTCAATATTGACCAAAATAATCGTCATTATGATTTTTTCCATAATCTAGCAGCCCTAATAGTTTGACATAATGCCATAATATACACAATATACAGTATCTTGTTGTCTGCCTTACATTTGTTTTACATTATCATCTGATAGTAAGAATTATTATGCACTTAAATGTTTTTCAAAGGTTAATGATGCTTTCAAATGTTCGTTAAGCTCCACTTGAGGTGAACACTGCCAAGAATGCAGAACAAAACAGAGGATATAACAGGTATGGAGTAGTACATGGATTTTCACAAGTCTCAGCTGTTGATCTTGACCCTGCTTCTATCTTTCAGCCTCTCTCTTTTCTCATTGACCTCTGACACGGTAGTCATTAACACACAGCCTCATGGCCTGTTTCTGTGCTGTGCTGTAGCCTGGAAGGGGGCATATTTTGTAGCTCTGGCTTTGTTCCAAGTTGCCAGGGGCTTTTATCGCAGCAGTCCACAATGGAAGACAGGCACAGAGCCTCATCATAACTCTCCCCAGGTGTTTCCCAGCAAAAACCATCTTTTACCATCCCAGCTGCTCTCTCTTAATCCCTGCCTGTCTGTCTCTGGATCCCTAGTGGTGTTTCCCTCCTGAGTTGACATCAGTTTCTCACTTGCCTTGTCGTGGCTTTGTGAGTTGGTTCTTGTTTGTTTGGTGACTTGGCTCTTATTGTTTTTAACTGGAAAGAAAGGTTAATGCACCGTTAAAGTAAGAAAGTTGTCGGTAGGAGTATATGTAAAGATGATTTATCTAATTCATTTAGGTGTTCTTCAGCGTTTGCATCTTTTTAACCTTAGACTTAGTGGTTTTATACTAACATGTACAGTAGCCTATATGTTCATCCCATCTTTTCTTGTTTACATGTATTATTGAATTTGTCTGTCATGCTCATGTCTAACCATGAAACAGTCAAAAGTCTCCTAGTTGTACTGATGTGGTCCAGAGGTTGAACACCATGGCTCCACAGCCTATTTGTTTGCATATGGGTGGCTCTCAGACATGGACTAATTAGAGCTGACTCTAGGCAGGGTTCAAGCATTCACTGTTGGTCTTAGGGTGACACATGAGGTAGTACATGCCAACTTGACTCAGGGCAAGGCTTGATCTCTCGTTCTCTGTCGAGCCTTCCCAAACACACATACAGCACACACGACACACACTCAGCTGAGGCCTTTCCAGACTTGGCACCTAGGATTAATGCTGTCCTATGCCCCTTTGGCAGGTCAATTTCGTCTTTTCATGGTCAGTTTAGTAAATGTTTCAATAGCTAACACTGACATTAATTGATATTATCAACTCGGACACTAATGATTCAAAGGGGGACTATGCCCATTTTCAAAATTCATACATGTTATTCCTATGGTCCAAAAATATTAGTGAACATGAACAACTCTCTCCCAAAGCAAAAAAATAGAGTGCTAAAACTCAAATTTGTGATATAATCAAGTATAAAATGTGAACTGCTCAATAGACAATTCATTTAGAAAGATGTTATAGATAACACAGAGCACCCAGGGGTATGTTCTGAGTATATTATTTATATATATTATATTTCTGTTTCAGACCTAGGAACACTACAATAGAATGAAGCTCATTTGGGTATAAAAAAAAGAAAACCAGTCTCTCATTCATTGCAGCTCCACAATTTATGCTTGATGACATCACAAGTTTGAGACTTACTTCTGTGGTTTCTGTCTGAGAGAGAGTAGTTCATGTTCACAAATATTGATTTAACTTCCATAGGCCAAATAAAATATTGGAATATTTAATTTAGATTTAAAAATTTAAAATGATCTGTCTGCTCATATTTTTATGGATAGCATAGTTTCTAAACTAACCAGCTGCTGGTTGTAGCTTCATACTAACCATACAGACGTGACTCTCAGTAAGAAAGCGAATAAGAAAATCCCAAAATGTCAAACCATTACTTTAAAGGAAAAGAGTTCATTTTAACTTTGTCACAGCTCCTTTTAGTCTTAACATGACATTGTAGACTTTTCCAAAGTGCATAAATAATGTGCATTTCAACAGAACATGTATCTCAGCTGATGTTTCAGACAAGAGAAGGGAGAGGATGCCTTTGTGCTACACTGGGTTAGCAAGGATTGTAGCCATTAAAAATGTTATGAGCAGAAGTACTGTGATTGGCCCATTAAATCAGAAGGCTGGAATGAGGCATAACATTCTTTAGATTGGCAATCTGTGTATCTGAGTAATGAGCCAAACCCCTTTTATGTAGAACTAAGCAAAGCAGAATGTGTTGCATGCTATAGTTTCAAATTTGGTGTCTTGTACTTGAATGACAATATATGCTTTGATTGTTAGAGATACATTCAATCAGTGAGAGAAAATCAAGTTAAAGTAGCATTCCTCTGTACATCGTCAAACTGAAGCTGTGCAAAACCATGTTGATGGATGGTTACGCAGAGAAAGTTTCAAGGAGCATTGCTTGGTTTCCCATGGGGCAAGCCTTAACACATTGATGTTTATACTAAGGTACATGTTAAGGATCCATAGATCTAGTTTTAACACAGGAAGGTGTACACACAAACACGCACACATTCTCATAACAAGTTGCAGCCTGCTTCATTTCTCTCGTGTGTTTCTGTCAATCGTCTATTCTGCTCTTCAACGTATAGTGTCCCTGCTCACACAAGTGCATCAGGATTTTACCTCTGGGCTCAGGCATCTCTGTGTGCTCGCCTGCCAAACATCCTAACCAAAGACATGCCCCTTCTTCCACCTACCAAGACCCCCCCCCCCCCCCCTCAGCTGTCTTTACAATGTGTATAAAGGCTCAAAAAACCAGCCTCCAGGAACTCGGTTCAAGCAATTACAGGCTCCAAAGAAAAATCCAGATGCTTTTGCCAATAATGTTTGCTGTCTTGCAGTGATCTGTGTGCTTTGGCTGTAGAACTGATAACGAGGCGAGACGGTGCTGGAATGGTGTCGAGCATTGTGGTTAGCTGTCCCAACCATAGAGAGAACATTGTGGTCTGAGCAACTTTCCCAAACCATGTCTGAGATTTGCAAGGTTTTACTCTTTCCTGTGTGCTATTTTAATTGTTTTCAGACAAAACCATTGTGTACTGTTGGCTTATGCTCAACATTTCTTTTCTTTTTTTTTTGCAAGTAACATTTTTAGAAAGGCTTAATTTTAGCACAATCCCCTTTGACACTCACTGCATCAGACACCATCAGTAAGTAATGTGGTGTTGTGAGCTATTTTAAACTTCAAATTAAAAGCTGTTGATAATTGGGTTTGATTCGGAGCATGACTTGTTTTGTGGCCAGTAACGATAATGTTATTTGCTGTTTTTGGCAAGGATTTTAAAAAGTAAGGTGTTGTTAAAGAGTTAGGACAAAGTTATAAACTATGGCAGAATATTTTACCGTTCAGCTAAAACTGCGACAGTAAACAAAACGGTAAATGTTGAAGAGTAAACCTTACTGAAACAGTATTTTACTGTAGCCCACATGGACATGCCAGGTGTTGCTTGTTTCTTGATGATACATGTTTATTTGATTTCCTGAGGTAAACCCTGGCGCTGATAATAATAATCTTCCCAGTGTCTGAACTTAGCTTCCTCCCTGCACCATGTGAGTGTGGACTCTGTGGGGTGTGTGCCAAGCTGTTTAATCATACAAGAGGGGTATTTACTCTGCCAGACTCTATAAGTGTATGGGACCTAAGAGATCACATCTGCAATTTATGTTTCGCATTTACAGTAGGCCAGTTCACCCAGTAAGTACCCAGAGTGTGTGAGCAAGATGAGACATGACTTTTGTGTGTGTGTGTGTGTGTGTGTGTGTGTCTGTGTGTGTCTTTTGCACAGGCTTGTCTTTTGCTAAAGATCTGGTTTCATCTACCTTTTGTAAATACATCTAATTCAAAGTAGTGATTTCTAATATCTATATATTTTGTAAATGGAGGATTACTTGTGGGCAACATGTGTTCCTGTATGATGATAGGTGATGTGACACACTTTTCTTTTTCTGTTTTCTGCAGGGTGACATCCAGCAACTTCTGATTGTGGCTGATCCCAAAGCAGCATATGACTACTGTGAACATTACAGCCCCGACTGTCACACCCCCCACAGTGATACCCTGCAGGCCCAGGAGCCAGAGGAAGAGGTCAGCCAACCAGGGAGGGTGGGGGAGATACAACAGAGAACCATTCAAGGGCCCTGATTAATTTCTGTTTTTCTAACGGGAGATATTTGAGAGCTTCACTTTAGCATTGCTTAATGGTGATTTCCATGGCCTACTGATGTCTTTGACATGCAAAGGGCTCACATATGTCAGGTTTTATTCACAAATGAAATGCTTTGATAGTTGCCTGTGTATCTGTTTCCACTTTTTGCCTTGAACTGTTAATGCACTTCACAGATCCACTTCAGTGTGTGGCTAAGCAGGTTTTACACTACGGAAAATATCTTTGTTAAAATGGAATATAATTAAGGACAATTACCATACAATAGTAGTACTGATTAGTCAGGCTGCCTACACTAGTACTGGCAAGACAATCACACAGACAAGTATAATATGAATATGAATGTATTCATTTGACAGCATTTCAATATATTCACATATTGGCAGACATACTGTATTGAACCATTGGGGTAAATTTGCACTGAATCAATACTTAAAAACTGTGCGTGGTGCACATCTTGCCACACCCCAATTAGTGATGTCATAGCAGGTGTCTTCCATCAGCTGTCAAAGGTCAAATGCCTGTTGTGATGTCCCTGATTGGAGGTGTGTGTGGCAAGACGTGCACCTTGCTGAAGATTTTAACGCATGGTAAGCAGCGCAGCAGCAGCTGGTGTCTGACCTGTGATATAAGTACCAACAATAATGACAATTTAATGACCACAGTGCAAACGCTGAGGAGTTCAATCAGCGCTGATCAACATGCAGTGTGAAATGTTAATTTTGAAGTTATAATGAAAAGCAGCTGGTAGGGCTACCTATTCTGTCTCTCTGATCTTTTTCTGCAATTTATAACAGCCTATTAACCCCAACTGTTTACTTATAAGTCTTATTCTTGTGAGTAAGAGTTGACCAGCAGCAGCCAATGACACAGTGGAATACGTGTCTCTCTTTGTTATTCCATAGATGTATTAGCGATTTTAAATACTCACACACTTAAAACTGCATCAGTCTTAAGTGCAACAAGTTAACCCTTATTTTATATTAGCCCATTAATCATTAAGGTGATTATAAGGGGCATGGGGGAAACAATCATGGACACTGACCAGCTATAAAATTGCAATGTGGAGCCTGGACCTAAGTCAGTGGCAGAGTCCCCAGAGATCCATCTAGGCTTCATTAATTTGATAATTGGAAATGCACATGCAGCCAAATACCATAACCCATCATTTTGAATCAGTTCAGCATAGTCTCATCTTCCAACTTCACTTTCAAGTTGCAGTATAAAGTGATAAACCTTCATCACTAGAAGTCATTTATCAGAGTGTTATTATATTGTACTGTATAGTTTCATTTTCCCGTCCTTCATAAGAAACTGCAAGATAACTACTTAACTAAAAGAGGATGCACTTTCTTTAAATCAGACCCCTTTAATCTAGCTGAACTTAAAAGTACTGAAGTGTACAATTTATATGCTTGCAGTAAGAAAGTTCCATTACGATAACCCTGAAAGGCAGCTGGTATTTTGTCTTTGTGGTTTCCTTGTTGTTTTATGAGTTTTTAAACATCCCATCTGCTTACGTTTGTGGGCTAAGACGCACATGGCTAGTTTCACCATTTGTTTACGTGTTTCTTCACCATATTAAGACCATTATCTAATCTAGTAACACTTGGCTTTGATTATTTAAAGGTCATTATGATTTGTTAATTATTAGAAGACCTGCGTCTTAATATGTTATAAATTATACATTATAATGCATAATAGCATTACACTTTGGCTTTACCTGTTTGAACATGTAGCATGCCCAAGATGATATGTACCATATGTATCATCTTCTTGCTGAAGGAGCACTAATGCTAACACTAAGAATTCTCTTCATTCCACTCTCTCTCCTCTCTCTCTATCCCAACCTCCCTAGTACACTACTGATTTAGATTACTCTCAGTTCTATGATTACTCTGAGGGAGCCACAGACACCATTCCAACCGATGAGTATTCTGAACCACAGGTAAATGAAAAAAGGAAAAGAAAAGAAAAACAAGTTTGTAATGTCTCTTTTTGTCAGTCATCCATCCCATCCCTCAGTTCGTCTCGTGCTGTCTGTGTGATGTCTCAATGTTGTGTTTACGTGCACACCAATACTCCAGTAACTGGGAGTAGTCCACTTTATGATCACATGATTAGAATGTTTCAGCCCAAAGTGTTGATTTGCCCCACTACATTGAAAGATGAGCAGTAATCTAGTTGTCCTGACCTGGTTATGCCTACTCTGATTATGACCTTACAGTAAGGCAGTGGAGGTAGAACTTTGAGTGTGCATGTAAACATACTCAGTGTGTCAGTCCACCTTGTGTCTGTTTTATGAGGCTGCTGCCTTCTCTCACGGGGAAAATGCCATCAGCTTTGAGTGTTTTTTTTGCATTCCAGCATGTCTTTAAAACTATTGTATACATATGGATATGGGCAAAGTTTTACTTTTACTATTTTATTACTGCAATAGCTCTAAAGAGTTGCTGAAAGGCAAATCCTGTTGTTTGTGCATCTTTCCCAGATAGATCCTTATATGTGCCCAAAAATTCTCCTGTATGTCACATGAAAGGCCCAGTCCTCAATTGTTGTGCAGCATCCTTTTTACCCAACTGTTACATAATCTAAAGTTAACCTTAACATGGTCAGCATTCCAATTGCAGCCCTTGTAGTTGATGTACATGGTCAACATTTTAAAGAACACCATGCAGGTCAACTACTGTACATGGGCTGCTACTGGAAAGTGGATGACATGGGGTCTGACAGCTTGGTTGGAAATGACTCTGTACAACGGTTGCATATTGTGTCTTTAAATCATTTCCACTTGTGAATGTTCCATGTTTGTCTTGGTGTTCTTTGTCGCCGCAACCTCTTCCAGAGAAAGAAACGTAGTGTCTCCATGAAAAAGAAGAGGACCAGAAAGTCCCTCAGTAAAACTAAGGCCAAGCCCTTAAACTTCTTTGCTGCCAAAAAATCACCAGCTAAAAAGTTTGCCACTAAGAAGAAGCGACAGATGCCTGGCTACCAGGCCACAGCGCCAGCTCGACCAAGAGGCAATTTTAGGGTAAACGTTCATGTTAAGACAAGAACAAATCCCATCAAGATCTTCCAACCTTGAAGGGAAAATCTATGATGGCAGACTGAGAGCTCCCTAACCTCTTTTGTGTAGAAGTAGCCAGCTTGAAAGGACCCCTAGCAAATAACCTCTGGTTTGAGCCTTTGGGTTAACTTTCGCTTTATATTTCTTTCCTTTTTTCAACATGACTCAGCCAAACAATGTAGGAGATTACAATACAGACTTTGACTACGGAACTGTAGATGGTACTCAAACTCAGGCTCCCTTTCCCACGAGCGGACCCAGTGAGGTAATTTTCATCCTTATTCTCATCTGCTTCTAAAAACCGGTGTAGGGTGTTTTGGGAAATGTGAGCCGGGAAGATTTTACCCAAGGAAGTATCTGGTATGAAATGACACAACCATTCTAATGAATGGTTGTGTCTTCTGACGTAAGATTTTGATGTGTGGCAGAACTGATGGACAGGGAAGATTTGTTAATGTTTAAAAGCCTCAACCCACTTGTTAAACTGCACACAGTGTGGATTCAAGGGATGCATTGCATGCTTAGAAAATAATGCGATGGACATTGTGGAGGTTTTTTATAGCGTTATGTCATGTCATACATTTCTGGCTAAGGCTGCAGATTTTGTTAGTTCAAAGCAAGTGAACACATTAGAACTATTCAGATACTGCAAGTTAACCTACTTGTTTACAAATGTGTGGCATATGGAAGTAATTGTTACTTGAACAAGAAAATTACATACTTACTGTTCCGTATCTTAACATTATGATTACAAAAGGGTATTTGTTCTGGAAACATGTGGCCCTCTTTTTAATAGAAACCACTCAGACTTTATGTGAAGTAACATGTTCGCCTTTACCAAGAGCCAACTATATGTTTTCTGATATTTAGAGATGTTTGCTCAGAACAGGCATTTCTGCTTTTATTACCCACAGAAAGAGGAGTTGACAAGATTTGCAGCCTTATCTAGAATTAAAAGAAGTTGATGATGACAGAGCCTCTCTCATCCAATGTCACTTACAATAAATGTGGAGAGTAGTGGATTATCTGTTTAACAAAATGCCCTGTCCATCACATCTTAAGCTTGGTTTTGATCACTAGTTCTGCTAATTACCTCTAAAAGAACTATGATTACCAAGGCTAAAATCTCCTCACAGCCAGCTATGAATGTGCATTATCTACCGCAGTGTTTGACAAAGTGGATGTGATTCTCCAGGCAATTTGAAATATATCACTTGGCAAAATGGAGTACTGCCAACAATAGCTGTGTAATTGCATCCACTTTGTTGTTATCTAAAGCTAACAGTGATCAGTTTTGAATGAAAGAAAACTTTGTGCCAGGTGATTGTGTTTGTAGTAGTTGTGCCAAATACAGAGTTTATTTATATATATTGTATTTATATATACATGGCTCAAAACACATTCTATCAAAATGGATTTGTTGACCAACAAAAGTAAATTGTAGTTGTATGCATCTTGATGCACTCTGTATATGTGCACAGCTACTACAATCTGATGATTGATTAGATGTCCGTGCAAATAGCTGCCATGTGTCATTTCAGCCTTTCTTTACTGTCTGTATCAGTATATCATGTATTGTTGTATGATGAGAGAGAAAAGAAGGCTGAGATAACAAAGTCTGTATGACATTTATGGTTAACAAACTTTTGATCCTCAGAGTTGATGATTTTATTCAGCCACTATGGTAACACTTTATTTATCCCTTTGTATTACAACATGTCTATTTACTGAACTTAGGTGTGCTGTAGGGATTACTGCACAACTGTATTTCATGAACATGTAATTTAACAGAGTATACACCTTTTGTAACATATCCATCTTAGAAGAGTTTAACACCAGTTTTTTTCTAGGATTGTAAATGCAGATTCTTAATCAGCATATCATTAGTAACATGGTTCAGTACTGACAATGTATAGTTTAGCCCTTATTTTTTGTTTTTGTTGGACATATTCAAATTACAATCACACAACACTGCCAGGCCAGTAACTGTCAGATATTTTCTTCCTCCATGATAACTTAAGATTTGTATTGTTGTTGGAATAAATACGGTGTTACCATTGCTATTTAAAATGTAGTTTTCTGCATATCATGCTGAATTTATTTTCAATTTGCTTTAATAACATCTACAAATAGACCATTTGCCTCAATTGCTTAACTAACATGCTTATTTTCTTGGTTGCTCACCATTACGTCCTCCTTCTTCGCTTGGGTGACACCTGGAAGGCTGTGGAGGAGGATGTTGTCGGTGCATATGTCACCGAGGCCACTCCCATTGCTCCCGAGTCCATTGTCCCAGAAACGGTGGACAACTTGGACACTGGTGCGGAAGCATATGACCTTAAGGAATATACCCTAAAGGAGTATGACTCGGGAGAGATTGACAACAGGTTGTATGATTACGGGGCATATGATGAGTATGGCACGGCCCTGTCCAAACCCACGGGAACCTACGATGATGAGGTGGGGCCTGGGGTTGCTGCTGAAACTGACGTTTCTGAGAGCACCGTAAGTACCACACCCTGGCCTGGTGACTGAGGGGTGTGAGCATGAACGGCACGCGTTAGGGACTCTGTTTGTGTTATGGACTCACTCTGTCTTCCAGTGCACGTCTTCCTAGTTGGTTGCTTGGTAATGTGTCATTGACAAGTTGAGTGTGGAGTCTTGCTGCTGTCTCAACTGGTGTGTGATTGGTGATTTAATGATCGACAGGTATGATAGCGACAGTGCATGCACCTGTGTTTTCTAAGAAAGGGTATGACTGATTACTTCTTAATTTATTAAATCACATTCTGACATACTCTACAGTGTGTGCACAAGCACCTAAAGTATACACACTCACACATGTTGCTCTTCTTTCTTTAAACTTCATCTCTCTCCTCACACAGCCTTCAGTCAATGTCGACCTGCACACCACCCATACATACCCAACGAGCCATACCGCCCCCTCCCCACCCACTCATCTCAGCAGATGGATTGGATCCCTCCCTTTCCTCCTCTGACATTTTAACTGCAACAAAAAAGCAGCCTGTCTGTGTCATATCCCTCCCTATATGCACAGCAATTAGCCCATAAATCATAGGCAGCTGTCTGCACAGTACACACACACTCACACACAATTGTAATCAAGATGTTATGGATTCCTTTTACTTCCCTAACCAACTTTTGAACTCTGCCTTTGCCAATCAACAGTCACAGCTTGTCACAGTTTGTCATCTGCTTAAAGTATAAATATTTGGCCCCAGTGCTGTTTAAATTTACCCACTTTTAAAACATCAGCACACACAAATTTGTTTCTGTGTGTCTGTGGGTATTGTCAGCATGTGAGGGCAAGGACTTTAATGGTCTTTTTAGTACCCTTCTACGCACACACCGCCCTACCTCCCACTCTTAGACAAGCACCTTCTAATCCTTCCCGTCTCATGCCACCTTCTCCACTTTCACCCCCAAAACACATATAACACACAATGCAGCTGAACTAATCTCCTACCACTAATGAAATACAGTTGTGTTCAGCTATATTTAGATTTTGTCATTTGCAATGGTGCACAAAGATTAGAAAAGAAGACGCTTTACTTCACTTAAATGTGAAACTGGACATTGTAAGGCAATGTCTGTCATTGTCTCTCTCTCTCTATATATTAGTGTTTTACCGTGGGGGGGGGGGTTAAATAGAGTCCGGCACAGTGTTCATTCCACATAAAACGCTACATTACATCACTTCCAGCAAACTTCACAGAGAACAATGAGGGCATAACAGCATCACCTATCTGTTTTATCCTAATATTCTCTGGTCCAGCTCAGCTAAAAACCCAGAATCTCTGCCGAGCCTGCTGTTACAGATGTGAACAAACGACAGATAGTTGCCTCGTTCGTGGAATCACGGCAGTGCAGAATGAATATTGGGAAAACTTATTGGATATTTGGTGTTATTTTTGGCATTAAAAAAAGGCCCGTCAGGCCTGTACAATAATAGGGGAAACACTGTATATATGTATCCGATGTATTATTTTGATAGGTTCACATGACAACAATAACCTGTTGGTGTTAAGCAACATTTTATTTGGTCATCATTAGCCACACTGCACAATGGCAATGCAATGACAGCATTGCTCCATTTAAAGCACATAGAGGTCCATTCTTGCTCAGTAAAACTAACATTTTTCCTGTTTGGTCCCATAATGTCATCTCACTTTGGGTCATTCTTGATTCACCCTCTGCCTCTGACATAGCTACAGTAGTTGCACCTAAGTATGTGATATTGATAGATTCCAGCACTAACAAATATCCTCCTTGTTCATCATTGCTATCCATTCACCTGTGGACTATAGCTGCTGTGTGAAGAATGTCACCTCTGTGCTTGCTTTGTGACTACAGGTTGCTGGGGCTGGAGGAGCCTTTGGCCAGAAGGGAGAAAAGGGCGAGCCGGCTGTCATTGAGCCTGTAAGTGATATAATCATGTCATTATAGTTCAAATTATTCTGTTTGCTGAGTGAGCTGTCAAAACTTTCTCTCACTTTTATCACATATGTTGCAAATTATCTTAAAACAAGGGAAATGAAGTCAAATCTTTAACTGCAGTTTTTTAAGACCCTTTATAAAGCCCTGGTCTAACAACCAAAACTTGCAGCAAAATTTCTCCCCAAATTTGTTGACTTACCCTAAACCTACTCTTGCACAGTGTTTGTGGTGTGAAACAATGTGTTTGTTTTTTTAAGGGCATGCTGATCGAAGGACCGCCAGGCCCCCCCGGCCCAGCTGTGAGTATATTGAGAAAAATAAGTAAAAGAAATAAGTCAGTGTGTTGCACCTGGGCTCAATTATACACCATTGTTGTCAAAATTGAATGAGCTCTCCTGCTGGTGGTCTGCTGACTGAGCTTTGTCTTTTTAGGGTCTTCCAGGTCCCTCAGGCTTACAAGGACCCCCAGGCCCTGCTGGAGATTCTGGTGACAGGGTGAGTTGTCAATTATGTCCCCAATCCAGCCACATATATTTTTTACATTGTAAATATAATGTGTTCAAACTATCAGTTTGGAAGATCTTTGACTCGCTATGCCATGCAAAGCCTCTTATGTTGAATCATATTTATGTAAGTTACATGTAAAAGTTTACCAGTCTTCTACACAAAACTCCCTTACTTAGCTACATATTGAGCTCATGCTAGTAGCTTAATATTAAGTGTTAGCATGCAACACTACATCCAATGATATAATAGGCACCACTAAATGGTTGAGTGTTTATATTAAGAATCTGCAAAAGAATATTTTGATAACCAAAAGATTGTATTTTGTGTACCACATTAAATCATATTATGCTGCTGTATATATCAATTTTGGAAAGCTTTTTACCATGGCCACATAAGATATTATTTTTGTTTGGCAGGTGAATACAATTGTATATTGGGACTCTTCAAATATTGCTCAACATCTCAACCATCATTATACATCAGTGTAGAAATAATAGTAGTAACCTTAGCAACAGTGTTTATAACTTAAATTGATTACCAACAAACTCTTGGAATTAGATGTCAATTTTTACACAGCCAAGCTGCGACAACCTGCCTTAAGCACTATAATACACCCCAAGGTGTCTAAGCATACGTAGAACACAATAGAGTCAGTGGAGAGATGCTGGAGCTCCACCTTGTCTATTATTTTCACTATTTTTACTGCTTATGCATACTTGGCATAGTTATAATTCCTAAATACAGTAAGACCTTAAAGAAAGAAGTTTTATCACATCAATTATCATGGTCTCTTGAAGGTTAGAAGATTAGGAATGATATTTGGCCTGGCTTTTCCTTGGTAAGAGGTAACCATATTTAACGCTTTGCTCTTTATACTCTCTCCACAGACATGCAACACACACACTCATACACACAAACATGCACACCAGAATTAATGGAAAAGGATTTTGGTTTTGGACCGTAGACAGTAGCATGGTTTACAGATAGACAGGCTAGTCTATGTGTGCTGGAGAAGGAGGAGCACATAATAATCAAACTTACAAACAACACGCCTCCAGCATGTGCCGCTCCATCTGTGTGTGTGTGTGTGTGTGTGTGTGTGTGTGTGTGTGTGTGTGTGTGTGTGTGTGTGTGTGTGTGTGTGTGTGTGTGTGTGCGTGCGTGCGTGCGTGTGACTGTGCATGTATTCATATGTTTCTGCATGTCTTGGTACAGCGTTCAAGAGTGATTTTCATTTATCTACAATGTAACGTGATTTCATTCAAACCACATTGATTAGCTATTTAGATATAATAACATATACTGTACATTGCATACATACAAGCAGCTATATGATTTGTATTTTGAATAATCACTGAGGAGCCACCAGAGGAAGAAGAAATCAAAATCTCATTACGTTGTCGTTTAAAAAAAATAAAAAATTCTTACAAATGTTACAGTTTTTATAAAGTTGATCAATTTTATAAATCTGGTGGCATGTCTCCTGTATTGCAGGGTCCTCCTGGTCGTGCTGGTCTGCCTGGTGCTGATGGTTTGGCCGGGCCCCCTGGTACCATGCTGATGCTGCCAGTAAGTGCTCAGAATGATGTACAGCAGTACATACCAGCGACCTTTTTATAATATAATTCCACAAATAGGCTATTTCGAAGTTATTGAATAGTGCAGACAAGCAGATTGAGCAACTTTTTTAATGCCTGTGTGTGTTCAACAGTTCCGTTTTGGTGGCGATGGTGAGAAGGGTCCAGTGGTGTCGGCCCAAGAAGCCCAAGCCCAGGCCATCCTGTCCCAGGCCAGAGTAAGTAGAAATGGACATTTAAAAAGGCCAAAGAGAAGCCAAAATGCTGTGGCCAACCCCCCACGCCCACCCTGCTCCCTACTCACAGCTGTAGGGGGAAAGGAGGGGAAGGATGAAGGAGACAGTATTTGGTGGGGAGGGAAGGGGAGTAAACTGCATTTTGTTGGCCTTGCAAGGCTAAAAGGAGACATGCCGAGCAGGCTGAAGAGCAACGACATAAAAAGACCACTTTGAACAGATGGACAGACAGGAGAGACTGTTAAAAATACTTTAGGGGCTCTCGACCTGCGGGTGGGCCAAACCAACAGGTGTAGAAAATGTATTGGGCTACATTCACACTACAAGTCTTAATGCTTAATTCAGATTTTTTTTGCTCAGATCCAATTTTTTGTTTGGCTGTTCACATTACCTTTTAAAATGTGGCCTATATCAGATTCCAGTGTGAACTGTTTGAGGTTTCGAACTGACCCGCATGCGCAAAAGAACAATAACAATGACATCAGACGCAGCACGCTGTTGCACTAAAGTTAGGGAGATTATGGAGGAAGTAAGCATTTTCGCTTTTATTTCAAAATGTTTGTGTAATGGCAGCCGCAACATTAATGAGCAGGTGATCATTCTACTGCGGCCGCATTGAAAAAAGGACCACGTATGGAAGTGGTCTAAATCTGATTTGAAAAAATCTGATCTGGGCTGAGTGTTCACACTACTGTGAAGAAGTCTGACCTGGTCACTTGACCCCCCAAAAAAATCAGATTTGGGCCACTTTTGAACGTAGCCTTTGTGTATATGTAGAAGAGGAGGTGGGCGGTTAGAGGAAAAGAGAAACTCTGGACTTCTATAGACAATATCCCACATTAATTACACAGTCAGAGACCACAGCGAACAAAGAGATTAGGTGTGGAAATACATTTCTGAGTTTGCTGTACCATAAGACAACACAATAAGAAAGCAATTAGAGAATGACCCACAGAGTGTACAGTACAGAAATGGACCCAAAGGCATTGTATATATTATAATGAGATGTGATGAAATAATAAAATGATTGTCTTTCATGCTTTGCAGTGAAAGATTTGTTATATATTATGTAAGCAGAATGAGGAAGATACGCACAGAAATTTTGAATTAAGAATACAAACTAGATATAGTGATTACAGATATGCATTAGGTGCATTTTTCAGTGTGCTCATTTTAAAACTCTGAAGAAGCAAAATAAAATATAAAAAAGTGAAGAAAATGTAATATAAAAAGTATGGTAAAGAATGACCAATCAAAATATATGTAATTGGCAATATGGAATATGATTGGTCATTTGCCTACCACTTGGTCACTACCATTTGGTCACCACCAAATTAAAACAATGATACGTTTAATAATAGTCATATGTTTAATTAATTTGATTGTATTCTGTCATAAAACAACCTACACATAACAATAACACGTGTCTAAGAAAAATTACAAAAAGTTCAGCATGGAACAAGAAACGTGCAATACAAATAAATAATATATGGCATATAAGAGAAACAAGGTGTTGTGTATAAAATCGACATTTAAATAAATTAACATGACATGGCGAAAAGGATTTAAGTGTGAAAAATATACAAACTTATACAAGCACATAATATATGCTCTATACTGTATACAGAATGTAGATTTTCTTCCTCAAAAGTAGTTTTTATTTATGGATTTTTACGAAAGTGGAATTTGACCTTGTTCTTGTCTGTGCCTATGCCCTGCAGCTGGCTATGAGGGGACCCTCAGGGCCAATGGGTTTGACAGGAAGATCTGGACCAGTGGTGAGTCTGCTTCTTTTTTTTCTGTGGTGGTTTGTACGAATTTGGCTGCTTACGTTTTTTGTTCATATTTCCAGGGCTTGTTTACTATTAATCCTATCGTACGTGCATATGATAATTAAAGTTGTCATGAGGACACAGGATATCCATTTGGATCAATATTATGACTATGACTTACAGTTACAATTACCCAAAGCTTGATGATATATGCTTCTCATCAATATTTCAGAAATAGCTTTGGAATTCAATGCTGTAGACAGTTCTGGATTGTCTCAGGAAAGCCATCTTAGTGTTTTCAGGACAAATGTATTGGAAGAGACCAGAAACCAGGTTGTTTGTTTAGAAATATTTTGTTTTGTTGCATCAGTGGTAGGTGGCTCAGTGGCCACACTGCCTGTCTGTTTGGTGCTACCAGCTGCCAAGAAAACTTCATTCTGTTGTTGGTCCACCCCCCCTCCTCCTTTCTCTTGGGCTTGTTGATACACGATCCACTATTACTATCTGCAGGAAAAGGCTCTACAAAAGACACAAAGAATTACCCTCTGTTAAATATGCTCTTCTCGGGCTAAAGGCCATGCATAATGATCTGAAATTATATGGCAATACATAGATACAAAGAACAGTGGCTGAGATAAGGATTGTTTATCAGCTGTAAATGTACCTCTCCAAAATGTTTCCCTTCTTGATGGATTACATGTTTAAAACCCAGATTTTCAGACATTCAAGCTATTTTATGATTCTGAAATGTCTGTTTGTAATCACTAAATCAACATCTTTGAATCCATACTTGTCTACAGACAGATTACAGTATATGCCCCAAATGTCATCTTGAGACCAACAATTTAGCATCATATTTTTAGACTTAAGTACAGTATATGCCAAAAGACGCCCGGTTGTGGCAATGTGCCTGAAAGTGTTTTAACATTTAACACTATAAGGATAATTTCACATTCTAATCATTTACATGCTAAAAACAACCCATTAGCATCCAACTGCACAGCAATGTTTGTACCTGCTGCACATTATCCATTATTGAAGAAAAATAGTCAGAGAATCAAAGTAGAGTGATAGAATGTATGAGAATATAAAGGATCGTATGTCTTCACTGGAGTTCCCAGGTAGCTCATGCATCTCTAGTAACAGGAATGTGTGGATTCGTTTTTCTTCAGATAAACACACAAAAAGAATGTACATATTTAGCTAAACATCGCCATCTGCTGTTTACTTTACACTATGTTTTATTCCTCTGTCCTGCAGCAAACTGCATGTGTCACAGTTTGAACGAAAAGTATTTATATTTGTCTTCAGGGTCTGCCTGGTGCACCTGGACTGAAAGGTGAATATGGAGACCCTGGTCCTCAGGTGAGTAGGAAGGGATGACCCTAATAATGCAGATAAAATATTCCTCATCCGTGATTGTAGGCCACTTCCCAGGTTATTAGTCCTTTGTCACTAAGTGGTCCCCATGTGTCTTTACAGGGTCCCCGGGGCATTCAAGGGCCTGCAGGACAACCTGGCAAAGCTGGCAAGAGGGTGAGTGAACTCAATGACCTGGTCCACTCTCACTGTGCTGTGTGTGTGCTCACATGTCTCTGTGTTTGTTGCTGTTTGGTTTTTTGTACTTGTGGTCACTGCTGAAATGCTGAAAGGCTTATTTCCAGTCCAACAAACATTTGCTTGATATGTGCTTAAAGGCCTGCGCTGCCTCCAATCCTCGGATCAATGGCCAGGCAGTAAATCCGTCTAAAAATGCCAAAATGGGAAAACTAGATATGGATGTGGGAGGCAGTTGTGACAGTACCGTCACTCTGCAGGGCCAAACATCTTGAACTAATTGATTACTAATAATACACCAGTCATAGGCAAATTAGTCATGCAAGCTTGATGCATCATACAGAAAATCTGAGTAGTATGAGAATATTATTTATCATTTTAGAACTTCTCCCATGTTGTATACTGGCAGCAGGCTTTATAGATGATTGTGTGTGATGATTGTGTTAGTCAGCATGATTTCTGCTTCACTGCCTGTTCTTTGATTCCAACACTGTCTACTGTTTCAGGTATAATCTGGTGTTAAATGATTTAAGAAATATTTAAAATATTTCATTTTTCTTATTACTAGCAAAAATGGCACAATCCAACAAGCCACCTGGACAAGACAAAAAAGACTACGATAACACAATAAAACAACTTCTAATTATTTTAAACATACAAGGATTGTCTAGAATATCAAGAGTGTTTTTGCCCTAAACTCATCTTACAAGTTATTGCAATATGTCGGTCTTTATCTCTATGTGTAATTTTTCTGCTAATGTTTCTAAGGGTCGTGCCGGAGCTGATGGGTCCCGTGGAATGCCCGGAGAGTCAGGTTCCAAGGTATGCCATCACCCAACGTTCCATGGTCATGTGACTAAGTACAGATGAGAAATAGTGCATTATTTTCATAAAGCATTGCTACGAGCATTTTGTGTGTGGTGATGTTGCGTGGTCTGGTGACATCCTCTGCTGTGTTTCCGTACAGGGGGACAGAGGCTTTGATGGACTGCCCGGACTGCCTGGTGAAAAGGGACACAGGGTGAGTACAGTATGGTGGTTGTCACCAGTTCAGTTCGTCAAAAACAGGTGTCAAATATACAATTTAGGATGTTCTCAAAAACAGCTTTTTAGTCCTTTACTGTGTTGTAGATCCCACTGAAGCTTAATGCCTGTGAGACTTGTCCATTGCGATTAATAATAAACCAGATTTTTGCCTGAGAAACAACTCCTGTAGATGTTTTTAAGCTTATGAGCAAACTACTGTTTCTTCACTTGATAAGTCACAGAACTGACATTTAAACCAAATACCTTAGTTATTGGAGATGCGTATGATTTACTGAAGGGTCGGGTGTCTTCTACTGTAGATGGCAAACATTCAGGCTGGAATCAAATATATTTGGCTGCATTCACAACTCACCGGTCAGAGATCACGTTGAGTAACTTGCTTTAATGTCAGTGTGATGAGTAAATAACTGCAATGTCATGCGGGCAATAATTGAATAAGAAGTCGTAATTTGTTTCATTCCACTAATGTGACTGCATCATTAGGTCTGACATGGAAAAAATGTAATGACAGGATTGCACTAAAGCCAGAAAGTCATATTTGATGTATGCCAGGTTTGTAGAATGAACCAACATTTTATGAAGTAGACTTGGAAGCAGAAATGACTTTGTTGTGGAGGGAAAGAAAATGAAAAGGGCAAATCTGTCTTATAATTTCAACTTTGTCTCTAACCCCAATTTAATAAACCGCTCTGCAGCAGGCCCATACATTACAGATACAATATAATAATATAGCAACAACAACTAAACGATATATAAGAATGGCTCAATAAAAACAATTTCCACATTAGTAGAACTGTATGATTGTAATATATAAGGCATGGAATACAGCATAACAAGAGTTTTCAAAAATCACGACAACAGAACAAACAGAATGATGCAGAATATGTCCAGTATGAGAATACATTTTAAAAAAGCTGAAAGAGAAAGTATCACACATGTAACAAGCATAGAGCTGATTCCAGTTTTTTTGGAACCCGGATTGGGCGTGATTAGTTCATAAAATGATGAATGAACCCAAATCTGTCTCTCATTTTCTTTCTCTCTTTCTCTATCTCAGGGGGAGCCAGGGCCAATGGGACCCGCAGGTGCCTCTGGAGAGGATGGACAGAGAGTAAGTACTTCCTCTCTGAGTGAAATTTAACAGAAATTGCACTTAAACTGAGGTGAACCAGTTACATCAGATGTGGTCCACCAGCTCAGCCCTCAGGCAGCGGCAGCTGGGCGGAGACTATTAACAGGGAGGGTGGAGGGTTTGTGTTTAACCTTTCCTCCCCCTGAAACTAACTACCCCACTCTACCCTCCACCTCTACCCCTAGGCGGATACTACTTCAACAATATTTGGTTATATTGAGATTAAACCCTGGCTAATACAGGCTTTCCAGAGTTTAGGATTGTAGGTGGTGATATAATACAATACAATGCCAGTATTTACTTACAGACTGTATTTGTGAAGACCAATGCAATACTTACTTTAATTCTGTCTTTTTCATCCCTTAGGGCGAGGATGGAGAGATCGGGCCCCGAGGATTAGCTGGCGAGAGTGTAAGGCTTGTCTGCTGTTGGCTTTATTTCATCATGCTATCCCAAACATATGGGATTCCAACATGTTACAACAACATTCCCTTAAAGCTTGCTTTACAAGTGATCTCTGATATCTAATCTCTTTTTGACAAAAGTATCCACCAGAGGACAAGATTGCCCAGCTGAAAAGTAATCAGCAGTGTTTTGAGTATAGAATATAAGTCATTGCTTCTCATTCTTCATAGGGTCCTAGAGGTTTGCTTGGACCTCGTGGTCCTCCAGGACCCCCTGGATCTCCTGTACGTACCATCATCTTTACCATCCTTATCCTTACAGTAAACTTGATATAAGGTATACATGAGTCTTTTCTGACTTGTCCTTCGCAGGGTGTTGCTGGAGTTGATGGGCCTCCAGGTCCCAAAGGAAACATGGTATGAACACAACATACTCTTACTAAAGTGACTAAAAGTGACTAAGCTGTACATAGTGCTGGGTGATATGGAGAAAATCAAATATTACAATATTTTTGAACAGATACATTGATATCAAAAATTGTGGCGATATTGTAGGGTTGACAGTTGATGCTTTCACAAAAATGTACATAACAAGATTTTTGATAAACAATCATCAGTAATGTGGATTTGATGACTAAGTGGGTAGAGGCAAATAATCTAACAGCTAGAAGAGTCTGGTAAGTTCAGAAAATTACATCACTTTACTGTAATGCAGCCTTTAAAACCAGGAAAAGTCAACACTTGTGTCATATTACGATATTACGATGTCCAAAATTGAAGATGATATCTTGTCTTATGTCGATATGGATATAATATCGATATATCGCCCAGCCCTACCAGGACATGACTGTTTCTATATGTTTGCACTGTCTAGTTTAGGCTGTTAAATCCCTTTAGGATGCACATTAGGAGGTTAAAGGTCATTCCAATGGCTCAGAGGACCTGAGAAGGAGAGTAGTCCCTCAAAAGGCAGCTCAGGATCAAATTATAAATTGTGGTGCTGCCTTTCTGGATATTACAAGATAAGTAGTGTATTATGAAGTTTGAAATGTGCAACAGCTATTTCGGGTCACACGTACCCTCAAGTCCTTGAATGCATTTACAGTTTAACAGTGTTTTTCATGTATGTGGTGTATATTTTGTTATCACATCATGACACATTAGAATACAGTCCCAGTTAGTTAAGCTCTGAGAGGCATTCATACGGCAGTAGATAAGGCAGGGTAGTGGGATTAGGTACACCAAAACACTTCTCCAAACTATAACTCTTTACTCAAATAACTTGTGGAATGAGTTAATCCTCAAACAGCTTAATGATTAATACAATATTAAACATAAATGTTTCCATTTGATTTATTATTTTTAATTCAGTTATTTACTCAGAACAGTATGTGACTTATCTTCTGCAAAATAAAATCATAAGACCACTTGGCACTGGAAGCAGTTAAAATAAAGCATGTTTACGCACCAGAGAAATTTAGCTGTTGATAAGGCAGAAGGTTGGACGGAACCCACCTGATTGTTGACAATAAGAATAATGTGTATAATGTTATAATTCAAGTGGCAGTATTTGGTACAGAGGATTACTCTGGGACTATTGTTCAATTTTGACATCCTCCATCTCATTTCAGGGGCCGCAAGGAGAACCAGGCCCACCCGGGCAGCAGGGAATCCCCGGAACACAGGTGAACGAATCAGTCATACATCCGTGACGCCTATGACAAAGACAAAGTGCAGTGTCGATGCATGCATCATCATGTGTTAATACAGTGAAGGGGTCACATACACACTTGTTTTAAGCCTCACTGCTGTCTGTATCTTCTACCACAAACTGCACTCAGAGAAAAGCAGATTTACTTATGATTCACTGTTGACAGCTTGCAAACTTGCAGATGCATTTGAATAATTCAATGCACAGTTGAACATCTGCCTCCTCACAGCATGGTGTTATGTTGTTTATCCTTCCAGGTGTAAAAAACAAGGTTGTACCTTTTTAGTTAAATTTTAGGCATCAAATCAGAAGTTGACCTGTCAAAAGTAATGATTATCTTTATTTCGACTTTTTGAATTTGCCCCTCTCTCTTCTGCCCACCCTTCCTCTATTCCTCCCACCCCTCCCTGGAGACATAAAAATAACGCGCACACACACACACACACACACACACACCACACAACAGACATTTTTCTGAAGTAGTTTTCTTGGGTTTATATTTCGGGAAGGAGAATGTTTTGGGGTTGATCCAGTTGAAAGCATCTTATTCATGTTGGTGGAATTCCTGCAAAGCTGCCACACCTGTTGGAGCAAGCTTCAGTGCCTCAAATTACCTCTGCGACACACACACACACACACACACACACACACACACACACACACACACACACACACACACACACACACACACACACACACACACACACACACACACACATACATACACACACACACACACACAAAGGTACAAGCTTAACAATCTTTAACTAGCTCAGCTCAACTATTTACAACTTCAACAAACTCTTCAACTCACCATATGGATGCTCTCCTGGCTGTGTGGTTATTTGTGTGTGTGTGTGTGTGTGTGTGTGTGTGTGTGTGTGTGTGTGTGTGTGTGTGTGTTTGTTTGTGCATGTGTGTTTAAGCATGCTTGTTGTTGCTATAGCAACATACTTATTTCTTTGTGTCTCTGTTTCACAGGGTCTTCCTGGTCCTCAAGGCCCTATCGGACCACCTGGTGAAAAAGTATGTAACCCTGTTATTTTTCTGTGAAATAGAATGCAATATAGCACAATAAGAATAACATTAAATAATCAGTCATTTATATTTAAAAACTGTTATTTCAGGTTTAGGGTGGAAAAAATGTTTGATATGTTGCTTTTCCATTAGGCTAACTTTAGCCTTTTCTCATTTGGCATCAACAGTCTACCTATATAATTGCAAAGGTTTAAGCGACATGTAGATGTTTAGTTGGATATATTACACATTCTTAGCAAGTCAAGTCATAATTATTCATAAAGCCCCAAGTCACTCATTTAAATCCTATCTATTCTACCAATCACAACTGGTCATTTTGTCTTTTAACATTACTGTAAGTGTCCTGCTGTTTAGCTTTAACTGAACATGCGTTGATTAGCCATGTTGAGTCAGGGACAGTCTGCTCTCTTAAATCCAACTCCAGGTAACAAAGGAAAGGTGGTGAAATGTTTTATGTTCAGCTTTTTGGAAGCTGCAGATACTCTGAGTGAACTCTGCACTGCTGCCTGAGTAATAGAGAATTCTGAAACTAGTTTGTATCTTCTGATCTTTGACCTTGCATGTCTTTTTCTTTTCCCCTTACAGGGACCACAGGGCAGGTCGGGGTTGCCTGGACTACCTGGAGCTGATGGGCCTCCTGTGCGTGCTCTTATCACCTATATACGTACATACAGTATATCAGTATTACACACACACACAAACAGAAATATGACACCACTCTACTCCCATAACATCCACCCAAACCTCAGACATTGTTTCTGAAACCCTTTTTTATTGCACTTAAAGACATATGTTTGATAGTACATACACATGGACATTCCTGCAACTATACAGTACATGATATGAAACCAGTTTTGAAGCAAAGCAGGGTTTTCTCAACACCAAGTTCAACCCCACGATTTCCATCACAAAACTGACTTGTGTAGGAACCTTTTTAAACCAGATCTGATGACCTCTGATAAACTAATCAAACTGTTACACAATATTTGGGCATGGGATGCAGATCAGGTAGTACGTGACATTATGCCTCATACCATTTTCAGCCAGTCCTTGCACACCCTTCCTTATAGATGTAGAGCAAACATCCTGCAACAAAATATGTATAGACTGGATGGACTATTTTGATCGGTTTACCCTTTTGGTGTATGACACACACAGAGCATTCCTGTGAAATACTGCAGAATTGTGCCTCAGAAATCTCTCAAGGCAAATAAATATAAGAAATGTGCCTTTGAGTTTTGTTATTCTAGACCTGTAGTATCTCATGTCATTTCTCCCTGTCTGCCCTTGCTAGGAGAGGTGTGTAAGTTCAAGAGGTAGGCAGCCCTTAGTTGCCCTCAGGCCCCAGAGCCTGGTGATTTACAGCCTTCTGTCTCAACCTCGTACTTCAAATTGAAAGTGCCAGGTGTTCACAGCTAAAGGTTTTCATGTGTATGTGTGTTGAGCCGTTTGTATAGGCACGTCTACCTGCCCAGTAACCGTCACACTAGTGGCCATTAATACACAGAACTGAATTTGTGCAGCACAAAAAAAAAACATAGAATGCACACTGACAGGGAAAAGCCTGTGTTGTTGGCGTGAATCAGACAAAATGCAGTTTTGACCATGTTTTATATGGATTCAACACGGCTCAGCTTTGGTTTGAAAAGGCTTATCAGGTTACTCTGTGGGCAAGGAGCCTTTGGCCAGTTACAGATCATCCCTTCGCTCTCATTCTCAGATTTGTATGTTTCTTGCTTTGCCATGCCAACTAGAGCAGCTATATAAAGGACAACACAAAGGCATTTCCCCCTATAGACAATAATGGTACCACCAATTCACATATAGTGCACAACTTGTTTGAAAAGATGTTTCAACATCATAAATTGTTGCAACTAGCTGCATACATCTGTTCACACCATTCACTGCGTTGAGTTTTTAGTTTAAAAACAACATTGTAACAACCCCTTTTAACCATTTTGTGACTGCTTATTTTACAGGGTCATCCTGGTAAGGAGGGTCCACCTGGAGAGAAAGGAGCCCTGGTAGGTGTATTTAAGAATCTGAGTCATTTGGATATTAATTTCAATGTGTTTGCTGCAGTGGAAAGACGACCAACATGTCTGAACTGCAGTTAAAGTACCACCGGTAGTGTTTTAAACAAATTTTAAATGTACTCTTTAAGGACAATTGGATAACTTATGTTTGTCTACCTTGATAGACCAAATTATCGTTTATTTAAATTACTCAAATTCAGAAGCATTGCACCGTTTCTTTTAGTTCTACTTAACCAGCTAGGTTGTTAATTTAACTAACTCGGCAACAACCAGATGATAATTATGTGGTTAGCTGTAAAATAGAAAAATAACATTTTTGTGACAACTAAAATAAATAGTATGTTTTCATATATAAGTAAATAAATATACGTATAAGTAAATGTTAAATTCTAGAAGAAAAATATGTGTTTTTGTGTCGACTTTCGTAGTGACAGAACACTTTGTAATTTAGTCAGTTATTGGGATTTGTTTATATTTGGTTCCAAAAAATATGTCTTCTGGCCTCTCATGCATGAATGATAATAATTCAGTTTTCTGTCCATTTTCTTTACATACGTGGATAAAATGTTTACAGTTGGCCAGTCTGATGCAAATATAATAGAGCTTTTGTAATTAGTCAGTATATTGGAAAATATAATTAGTGACCTCAGAACAATTGAAAACTTACAGTTATATCATACATCTACACCTTCCATATTCTTTTCCAACCACACTGTAAAGCATTTACTATCGTAACCATGCATTGTTTTCTATTCTCTAGGGTCCATCGGGCCCACAGGGTCCTATTGGTTATCCTGGCCCTCGTGGTGTCAAGGTACAGTTTCAGTATTTACTATTCCTCACTGGATAAGAAAGTCCTCCCTTTTATAATATTGTACATATTGGTATTGCATTGTATTCTGATGCTTATTTATCTCTCTTTCCTGTCCAATAGGGTGCCGATGGTGTTCGTGGTCTCAAGGGGGGAAAGGGAGAGAAGGTATAAACTTCTTAAAATGCTAAATAGTTTCCACATCATTTCTCAATTTACCATGCAGGTTATAGCCACTGAGCAGCCAAAACAGGTTTTGAATACTAAGGTGTATGTTAATGTTATTACAAAATAAATTGTCGAGAAACATTTCTTCTGTTTTGTCAACAAAGATGAAGTAAATATTCTGACCCATGATGACACTGGATACTATTTATTTGAAATGCTGTACTAAACTTTGCTCTTCCCAATCTACAATATCATAGTGGTTAAGATATCGATATTGTGTTTGGAGTGCTGTTTAAAAGTACAAGTAAAGTTTAAGCATGCTGTCCAAAATGCCGTAAGTCAAAGTGTTTGTCTAAACTTCACTCATTTTGGGATGAAGGCGAAGACAGCAAAATAAAGTTTGGGAACAGCCTGTAAATATATTCATGTCACAGATATTCTGTCTGTAACTGTGGCTGTCTACTTGCGTGCCCGACTTTGTTTTGGGTCTTTTGAGCTGGTGTGGAAGGCTGCTGCAGCCTGAAAGTTCCATGCACAGGTCAGTCGATAGCCATCTTCAGTGGAGACAGAGACTTTCTCGGAGTGACCCTCAATCAGTTGTTGAATGTAAAGCTGTCATGCTCTAGGCTTTTGGTTTCAAAGAACACTGCAATGTGTGTGACTGTGTGTGTGTCACAATGTAGAATTTAAACTATGCTGCTGCACAAAATCTATTATCTGACTGAGGGGATTTGTTCTCACTACAATGACAGGTATTCATATAAGTTTTTAGAATAATTTTTTGAATCAATGAATTATTTATTCTGTTGCAAGATATTCAAAATCCAAACCTTGAGGAGAAAGGGTTTGTTATGAATAAAGGATGTGCCAGTTGCTGGCAACAGACATGCTCAGTGCTGCATTATGCATCAGATAGGGTTGAAAACACAGACAGGTGACGGACTAGAAAGAGTCAAAGGAAAGAGACAAAGGTCTGGCTGAAGTAAATAGTGTCCTCCAACATCCATTGGATTGTGTTTATCTGAGACAATTATTTGATTTCAATGTATGAAATCCCATTCCATGTATGGCTGACAAATAAACACCAAATCAATTGTCCCAAAATCCCAAATGCCTAAAATCAATTGGTGCAGGTGCCAAATGCAGCGCATGCATAGCTCAGCAGCTAAACACAGTTCCTTGCATTTACTGTTCAACTATCTGGCCAGCAGATGGCATCATCAATCCAGCGACCCACATAGTGAACAAGAGCAGGCTGAATTTTTAACAGGACATGTCAGGAGACAAAAATAAAATTTCCACAGTGAAATGAAAACAATAGTCCTTGTCAAAGGCTCTTAGTGGGATATAAACAAAAGCCTTAAAAAAACAATATAATGAAATAACTGAACAATTACTAGCAAATGCAATAACTTGTTTATGTCTCATTTTAGGGTGAGGATGGTTTCCCAGGTTTCAAGGGGGACATGGGACTCAAAGGAGATCGGGTGAGAAACATCATCTGTCATACAAATAACTTCTTACATGTCCAGTCAGATCCTTATTCTTCACATGGAGGCAATTACCATACATTGGGATATTCTCGGTGTGTGTTTGTGTTCTAGGGTGAGCTTGGCATAGTTGGGTCCCGTGGAGAGGATGGTCCTGAGGGTCCCAAAGGCCGAGCTGGCCCCAACGGAGAGTCAGGTCCCATTGGTCCTGCTGGAGAGAAGGTATGAGGGCTCAATGATTAAGGGTGTTGGAAAGCCAATACAAGAATCATATGTTTTCATCTCAGATTTTGTTTTGTTTTTTGTTGCTCTCTTTGTGCTGAAGTTGTATTGCTGGGCTGACGACGTGTGCTGTTAATGTCTCTCAGGGTAAACTGGGTGTTCCAGGACTGCCAGGTTATCCAGGAAGACAAGGACCTAAGGTAATTTAGCATCACTCTCACCACAATAAGGGATGTTTCATTGGCTGAATCTGCAACTGTCTGCTCTACTATCAGAACTATGAAGGCATCACAGTTATCAGGGTACACTGGCATAACACAACAGACCAAAACGTCCACACTGGACAGCCTGATGATTTCATCGAAAAATGGATTTACCATCAAAATTATTATTAGAAAATATTCATTGTGAAAACACACCATTTTAGTGCACAACCAGTAGGAGAGATAAGTGTTATCTGCATTCCTTTGAAACAGGAGGGCTTTAGTGCTCATCAATATTAGGCATGCTTCATGCTTCTTTTTAAGGATAGTACCTGTAAAAAAGGTGGTACCACTTACCACTAAGGCACCATCTACAAAAAGTTTGTAAGAAGTAGCTTTATTACACTTGGGTTAGGGTTAGGACATTACAAAGAACAACCTTTGAGTTGCCAGGTTGAAAAAAAAAACAAGTAACCTTTGACTCATGATATCCTTCTCCAGCGTAACACTTTTTTTGTCTTTTAGCACTTCAATTAATCAGAAAGACTCTTTACCCTCTGGGAAGGTGCTGGAGAGCATTTTGATCAAAATACATGTATTAACAGCATATTAACATTTTATAATTGCAGACTTAATGTCTTATTAGAAAGTAAGAAACCAATAAGCATTACCAATATTTATTTTTATCATTATTACCAAATATAAAGGAAAATAACAGGCAAATGGCAATTTCATTACCTGGCAACCCAGAAACAAAATCTGAGTAATCCCTTATAACTGATCCGTCAATCATTAATTAATCATTTATTAACAATTTATAAAGTCATTAGTTATGACATGAATAAAGAAGGGTATCTTATTAGAATATAGATTTTTAATACAAATAATTGTTTTTATTTTTAATTATTTTTTGCACAATTACAATGGCACAATTTTTTTAACTAATACACTTCTCAATGCAGCAGTTTGCTCTAGTGTTTCTTGAATTTAAGGCATACCACATCAACAGATTTCTGTCTGCCCTCCCCGAATCCACGAACTCTGCAGGCTTTATCTGGGATTGTGCTGAAACAACAGTCCCCTATTGTGCTTTTAGCTATAAAGCAATGCAGCAGATGTCCTGCCAAGTCTAACATGGTGGCACACTGAATTTTTGTCTCATTTGGAAATCATGGGAATCATACCAATGTCTTCAGTTTATGCTGAAGTGATTCACTGATGTTGGAAATAGGGCTTGGTATCGCCACTGATTTCCCAAATTGACTCAATTCTGATCCACAAAGTCCCAATTTGTTTCAGTTTACGATTTGATTTGATTAGGGATATATGTTGTTGTGTTACAATACCAACTTTGCTTGGATATGAAAGAGATTCTCAGAGAACTAATGCTGTACATTTTACAAAGAACCCTAATTTAAAAAAAATCAAAGGTTTACATTAAGTGTTGACCCCAAAGCAGTTACATTAATGTATGTTTTATTTAACATGTACACACAACAGTCAACACAATAAATTGCAACTCTACAGACTCTACAATCGGTGAGTGTTGAGTGACCAGAAACAATTCTGCTGATGTGCAGAAGGTGTAGTGCACAGAGGGTATATACCTAAAGTCATACATCCTAAAATAGCCATTTACCTTACCAAAATTTCGCCTACTTATATTTAGCTCCATTCTCGACATTCTATCCGTTGGTTGGTACCCATGGATGTCTTAGGTCGTCTAGATTCATATCTTCACTCTAGCTTTAAAACAGAGCCTGCTACAACCTCCTAAAGACAGTAATGTCCGACCTGCCGGTCTGTGGGTTAAAAGATCGTTCTCAGCATTTTTTGAATCTATCAGATCATTTAAAAGATGATTGATTTTGAATGATCCAATGTCAATTTTTTAAACCCAGCCCTAGTTAAAGTTTTTAACTAGGGCTGGGTTTAAAAACTATGCAGCCCTAGTTAAAAACTATGCATCAAACCATGTTGGTTTCTTTTAGAATGTGACAGCAGTCTTTGCTTCTATGAAATTCTTAATTTGAATTTACCAGAACAAAGAATAAACTATTTATAATTTAGATCCTTGTAAGAGCTGACGACGTGTACTTGCATTTATTACAGGCGCAGTATCATAAACAATTTTTTGCAGGAAAGTGTGAACATAAGTTGACGTTGAGACGCGCTGCCAGCTTGTATTCTGATGAAGCAGTGCCACAGGCATGTCTAAGGACTGCCCATGGGATAAAATATGATGGACTAAATTAATAAGTTAATCAAAATTTGACAGTGTAAGATTTTTTTACAGAGGCATAGGGACATTATCGAGCTGTGTGTGATTTGTGGAGCTCTTACATTTGGAGGAAGTCAAAGTTTGTCATTGACTGAATTTTTATTGAATGTCCCTAATGCAACGTGTGGCGAGGTGCTGCAGAATGGGTAAGCTGCTTTTTAATCTCCTGTTTACAGAGTTGGACTAAAGAAAACATCATGTCACCTTGTCATGTGTTTACAGGGGTCTTGTGCTAAGCCCTTTGTTTTAAAGTCCTTCTCTCTTTGTATGTGTTTGTGTGCTTCCCACATAATCATATCAGTTCAGAGAATTCACCTGAGAAACTTCCTCTATTCTGCCAGCCTGATAAACATTGTGGAGATACCAGAGTGGGGAAAGTTTCTGAATTTGATATATTCTCTTGGGAATGTGGGACATGTTTTTTATAAAACTTTCACTGCACAGGAACATTGAGAATGTGTTTTAAAGTACAATTTTGAAAACGTTCATTGTATTAAATAGTGGTGTTCAACCCAACTGAAGTAAAGCCTTTTTGTTTTCTTGAAAACAACATTAACAAATTTAGAAAGGAGCAAAGTGTTAAGGTCATGGAAGTAATCGGTTTTCATTTTCCAAACTCATGCTAAATTCATGGAATTTTATATTATAAGGGCCATGGTACATGGTACTGTAGTTTCACACAGTTTATACTATAAACTGTGTGAAACTACAGTGTGTAGCTGAAGATGATATCTAACAATAGTGCAGATAAATACATTAGCATTCATGCCCTGACCCATCCAGCATCTGTCTTGTTTCCCTTCCATGATATCTCCCTCTCCTATTGACAGGGCTCGAGTGGTTTCCCTGGGTTCCCTGGAGCCAACGGCGAGAAAGGAGCTAGGGTAAGAAAACACACACATATATATGGATATATGGATATTCAGAGGCTAACAATGAGTCACTCAAGAGTGACACACACACACACACACACACACACACAAAGTACACACACACAAACAAAGTACACACACACACACACACACACACACGCAAAGTACACACACTGTGCCTGTTTGTGTATGAAAATCACCATGCCATGATATCCCAGCACAAAAGGAAATTGATTCCTATTATAAAGGCATCTCTATGATGACTTGGCACAAAAAATAGCAGCAGCAAAATCAATGTTGGGGAGAGAACAAAAGATGTGGAAACAATTGTGCTTTTATTGAGCCTCTCTCCTCATGTCTAGCCTTGGGGAAAAAAGAAGTTGCTCACACACTTTCCTTAAGAAAGAATTCACGGTGCAGGTTTTACTTTTAACAGTTAACTATGAAATAGCCAACATATTTCTGGCTCATCTTGATTCACTTTAATACAAAGAAAAAGTATCCATTTTAAATAAATTATACATTTATTTAAATCAAGTGGATCAAGTGGTGGTAAAAAATAAGCTTTCCTTTGTTGAGTACATCAGACTCATTTAATGGACGCTTTGAAGTACATTGTCTCACTTAAGCCAAGGCTACCTGCCAAAATTAAACAGTCAATACTGTTCATAAAATCATAACATTTTGGCCAGAAAGCCATTTGCAGCTATTGTAGAAATATGATCTCTGGATTTTTTGGCAGGCTGTTTCTGCTGCTTAAGTCAGCCACCCATTGGGAATAATTTTACTTAGCCAATTCTTTGTTGTCATTTAAGAAGTGCATATTGTAGCTATAAACACAGAACTCCAGTACAACGTTTTGTTGTCATTGAGATATGACCGGTTGTTTTCCTGTTTCCTAATATCTAACAACGATATTAGTGGCCAAAGCCCAAACTCACTTTTAAAAAGATTTCATTCATAGACTCATGCAGGTAAGATGTGTCTCAATGTACTGAAACATCAGGAAAATGTTATTTAACACAACTATTGTTTCATTTATCGAAGCTAATAATTTAGAACAGGAAACTAATTGTTCTGTGGCTGTTTGGCATTGATCGAAAGGACAGATGTTGATGCTGTCAGAAGTGAATTAATGTTGAATAATGACAACCAGAAAGTATGTGTGAGTGCCTAAATGTTATGCCTTTGGTTATCTAACAGGGCATTGCAGGCAAACCTGGGCCAAGAGGGCAAAGAGGTCCAACGGTATGTATTTTTCTCTCCATGATTCTAACAGTTTCATTACATTCCTGTAACTCGTACATAGTGATACCAGGCTTCTGTATGACTCTTGAGTTTTTCTCTCACTGTAGGGTCCTCGTGGGGGTCGAGGAGCCAGAGGTCCAACAGGAAAACCTGGTCCCAAGGTACACCAGCTATGTGCTAACAAAACTCTTACACTGAGTTTAGGCTTTTTTCCTGGGTAGCACTCTATCAAGCAGAAAGAAAATCCAATAAAATCATGACAGATTGTGAACAATGCCTCCTTCTGCTGCTCCCACCGAGCCCCATGCGTAGTGTAAAAACATACCTTTGTATTAACTGATGATGATTTGTTGTTGTGTGTTGCAGGGCACAGCAGGCAACGACGGCCCTCCAGGCGGGCCTGGTGAGAGAGTAAGTCTATTATATTGTCTTAAGCCATTCAGTGTCATCCACCTACAATATGATGATATTTAGACTTAAACGTGTTATTGTCATTTTTAAGGCCTTAATGTGAATTGATTGTAATTGTTTAATCCAAGCTATAGTCAGTATTGACCTTCAAATCTTGTGATCTGTTAAAAACCTCCAGGGTTCGAAGCATAACCATGAGATAAGGATTTGAATAAAGGAATCTAGTAGGGCATACTTTGTATGCTTTTTTTATTCCCACTAGGTGTTCTTACTGGAGGATGACAGTGCTTTACTTACTGAAACAATTTTCCTAGAAAGACAATAAGATCAGTAAGGGTTAACTGTAAATAATTCAGAAGTAATAGATTCAGAGTTATTCAAAATCAGTGAAGCTTTTAATTTAATTAAATTTAATTTCATGCGTGTTTGTCTTCCATTTCATCAAAATAAAGTGATTCTTTGTTCGATGAAGTCTTCCTTGCCCCAAAAGAAATGACTAGGTTTACTGGTTAGGGCTTAGGTGACACACTGTGCACATAGTGCCATTTAGAGCAGTTGCTGTCATTTGGAGTTTTGCTTTAATGCTCCTGTTGCTACCTTCATCTAAGAGACAGCAGCATTTCAGTTTTTTATCCATTTCGTTGTAATAAAGTATATTTCTCATTTGCAATGTTTTTAACTGACGCTCCAGCAAACGAATAATTTTTTTATTGATTAAGTTAGCTGTAGGTGGCTAACTCAGTGGCAAAGATAACAATCTCTGCAGTCACTTCACAATAAAAGCCTTCCAGCAGTGCCACCTTATTAAATACCTTTCATTAGATTTTGATAGATTTCCAGTGGTGTTTTAGTGCAATTTGATTGTGCTGTGTAACAAAGAAAATGTGAAACATTGATTGGAATCCAGTGAAATCCAAAGAAGGCACGGAACAAAAAAAAGCAGCTTCAGCGAGTGCTCAGTTTGCATTGACATTTTCCTAACACTACAGGGGGAGAAATATAATTTATTACAACTCTGACAAAGCATGATGAGGGCAGGTTCATAGAAAGCAGAGCCTGCCCTCTGTTAGATGAAGGCAAAAACAAGAATGTAGGAGTGTAACCAAACTGAGTAAAGGCAGCTCTTGCTTTCCACATTTACTACACAGCCAGGTACAGTAACTTACTCATCATGACTCATTACAATAGTCACATTTAGTATTTTCAAAGTCACACTGGATTGTGAATCATAAGCATCATTTAATAAAGTTTAAGCATCCTTGAAGTTTACTCGTTTTACAAATACTCAACTGTGAAGCTGTAGGTTAATGCTTTGGTTGGTTACAGTCAACTGCAATCAACTGGGTTTTCATATTGGATTTGGGTATCAGGGTTGAACAAGTCAAATGACTCAATGTTCTCTACTCTATGTTGTGTATGCATGTGGCTAAAATGGCTGCGCTCAGTACACAGAGTGCAGTTTCACAGAACACTGTTGATGCAGATGTTAATAGGCAGCTTTGTGAAATACATGATTCTATGTTGGTGGACTTTATTCTGAGAGATTCAAAGTTGTGAAATTCCAGCAAACTATAATGTCGTGAACTCTGTCTGTACTGCTTAACAGTTCTGCAGTCCATGTTTCTTCAAATTAAAATTGTTTCAAAAAATCTTTAATCAGTCCCAAAACAGTAAACTCAAACCAAATGGATGAATATGATTTAAAGATACAATTAAATTACCAAGTCAGCTTTGAGTCATGTTTATGTTAGAATGCAATGGATTTAATCAATTTGCACTGAATATTTTATATGTCAATTATAGCAGAAGTAGAAGTAGCTTTCCGAAAACATAATTGATGAAGTGAAAATTTGTTTATGAAAAGTGAGATATATTGATTCAATAAATATCACTTTCATTAACTTCAGTTTGAATATGACCATCTCTGTCAGTTACGTTGTGTAAGTGGCACACTGACCACTTCTCCTCACATTCCAGACTCTTACTGATGCGGTCCCATTCTCCTATCTTCAAAACTGGCCTTCTATATTCCCGCTGCTCATGAGTCACAACCAGCATTACACATTAAATATACCAATCAAATAAATATGCACTTCAATGTTGAGGGGTACACACATACACTGGATAAAATACATAACTAGAAAATGCATTTCCTGCAGAAAATACTTGTGAATTCATGAATTATGAATTGCTAAAACTAAACTAAATTGCTGGCTTTAATGCGTAAGAAGGCAAAGCAGTGAGAATGGTTTAAATTAGTATAACTTTCAATGAAATGTTAAATAACACACAAAATGTATGAAACAAAACTGGAATATTTTTAGATTTTTCTGAGAAGCTGTCACTAGGTTTTGACGTATAAATTGTGTATGGCAAGTAAATATTGTGGCCGTGAGTTATAGAGGTTTTAAGATGATTTTCCAAGTCTTCCCACTATAGTGATGTCATCACCCACTCTAAGTCATGCAATACTCACTCCATTATAAGCACAGAAAAAGCCTGACGGAAACACTCGACTTAAACAGTGATACCACAGAAACTGTAAAAGATATCATGAAGCTGAATACAGCTGTAATAGCTAAATGTTTTGTGAACAGTTTAAAGTTTGAATGACGTCTCTACAGTAGGTGAAAGTATTTTAGAGGAGCAGCATTTCAAAAAGGAAGAAGCCTGAAGAGGATTTGGAAGATTGCTCCATTGACTTTAATGTAAAATAAAAAATGTAAAAAGCTTAATATTTTAAAAAGTTTAAATGGCAGAAATAACGTTGAAGAAGTTGTGCTTAAAGAGCTGACCATTTTGATATTTGAATGTTTTTTTGTAGCTGAAAGTATGTAGAAGTAAGAGGTGACCAAATAAAGTTGAAGAATGCTGCTGCAGCATTCACACAATTAAATATGAATGAAACATCCAATTGACTGTCTCAAAACTCATGTCACAACCAGTTTTGTTAGCTGATCAACATACTTCACTTTGTACAGGGAAACAATATGTCAGGGTGCAATATGGTAATTCTGGGTTATCTAATGGCTTCAGCTAAAGCCCTTAGTGGAATAGAAAACAGCCATTTTAAAAGAAAACTCCTTTTGTCTGGCTCATATAAAATTATTATTATCTTTCCTCTGCAGTATCACAGTTTGACATTTGACTGGGAGGTGACCTTATTTTACTAAGCAGTTTCTCACTCAGAATCTTTTTAAATATTCCACCCCAGAAATGCTCCTTTTATCATATATCATGTAAATCACAACTCATGCATTGCATTACATTCTAAGATTAAGCCTAGTTGGACCATTAATAAAATCATCTCTGCATCTCTCATTGATCTGACTTTTTGTTTGTCTACTGCAGGGGCCTCAAGGACCTCAGGGACCAGTGGGCTTCTCTGGACCAAAGGGCCCCCCTGTAAGTATTTCTCTTTCCTGAACATTGCAGGGTTGTGCGACGGTGGGAGTGCCACTTAAATGGCCCATTTGTGTGACGTTGTGTTGTGTTATTTAACCCCCCCAATGTAACACAAGTAGACTTTATATTTCACAATTATTGTTTTCCGATCGGTTTTTACCCTCATAGTTTTAAAACTTTCTTGTGGCAGGTGTTGTGGATGAGTACCACCACACGCTAAAGGTGTGTGGTTTGCCGCTAGTTCCTGATGTTCAGTCGACACTCACACTTCCTTTCCTCTTCCTACTGTCTCAGTGACAAATTAGCCCACTTTGCAAACATTATAAGTGAGAATTGATTTGATTTGAGGAGTTCATGGGGTGCAGTAATACATAGCAATATCCCTAATTCTGTGCACGGATCATTAGTCTAACTTTTACTGAAGCAGAACCCATTTTCTCACTCCCCAGTCTAGGCAGCGGACAAGTGATCATTTTCACCTATCAATTCAGGATAGATTCATATCTGGCTCTTAGCCCTCAGCTAGTGATGTTGTTTCTTTCAACAAAAAATACAACCTGTTATTTTTTCATTTGTGTTCCAGTAGTCTAACTAAGACTTTGCCACTCTGGAAGTTATGACTGTACTGTATATTGTGCCCACAAAGCATTGGCACAATACTGCAATAATAAAATCTTATTACTTGGAAAAATAAACTTTTATTCCAGCAATAGGGCGGGCCAATTTCATGGTGCCATTATGCAGAGTCAAGTTCCTTGTTTGTATACACACTTACTTGGCCAATAAAACTGATTCTGAATGTTCTTGGTTACCTGCTAAGTGTGAATCTTGCTTTCTACCTAACAGGGACCAGCTGGAAAGGATGGGCTGCCCGGGCACCCTGGTCAGCGTGGAGAGACGGTGAGTACTGAAGATGCAATATCCTATTTGAGCTTTCATTCACCCGTGTGGCTCCGGTTAGGCTTGGCTTTTAACTTTCTACTGAGTGTAGGAATAGAAGACACATTGGAAACTCAATAAAACATAATTTCTCACACTTGGACAGTACAAGACAATACAAGAGTGTGACACCTTATAACTTTTTCAGAAATGTTTAATCAGGAATCTCCTCCCAGTACTCAGTCTAATCTTGTTTTAATCCTGCAAAAATGAGTTTTGTTATGTTAATGGCTGGTACTCTGTTACTCTGTTACTCACTGCCATGTAGGTTAAAGTTGCCAACGAGACCTTTTTAGCTCTCATTCTTCAAATTGCCTTTCGATTGCAGGACAGATCTGATCCTCCCAATTAGTGAGCTGCACTTCAATTGAATCTCCCCACTCTTCCTCCTCCACTTCTTATCTCTATTGCTATTTTATGCAGGGGATTACAATCAGTGAGTCAACATCTCAGTGGGATGCCAAAGGGGCAGACATCTCTCTTAAAGCAACATTTTAAAGACAAAGCCCTTGTGAACGTTGTCTGTCTGCTTGTCTCGTCTCTATTCACTCACGCACGCAAGCACTCACGCACACGCGCGCACACACACACACACACACACACACACACATAATTCTGAAAATCCAGATGGCTCAGACTCCTATCTCATAGAGATGGACACCAGGGAGCTGGGGAAGCATACTTTTCTGATATTATTATATTTATAATAAGACTGTAACTGAGGTATAACAAAAGCAGAAGACATAACGTGTTGCAGCAGCATGGAACGGTGGTTCACATAGTTTTTTTCAGATGTGCAGTTATGAGCTCAATGACTGGCTGTACTAAATCTGTACTGAAGATGCATTGATGCATAGATGGCTTAGCCCATGGGACATAAGATTTAACTGACAATAAACACAAACAAAGCAAAGCTTGACTTGATCACATCTCGTTGCAATCCTCCCTTTATTCGATTCCTACGTACTTGGTATGCATCAGTGCACCTCGGTTTGACGAGGCTCAGAAGGCAATAAATTCTACTAAAAGCTTGACAGATCATCGCCTCTATCATTAAAGCTTTCCCTTTTGCCTGCTTCTTTCCAATAGATAACACCACACATGAGTGCTTCCCTGCCTTTGCTTCTATTCAAGTGACGGCAGTAGAGTCTTCATTAAGGTGTTTATGGCCGTAGATTTATGGACAGATGAACATGCTCCACAAGCGTCCGATATGAGAATAGATCACAGCAGGAAAGATCTCCATTCCCACAAGTTACATTTGAGGAAGTGCAAATAAAGATTTGAATCGGTCTTTCTGAATCCGGGCCGATGCCGCAACAGCATGGCCTGAGGGTTTCCATTGAATAATACATCACCATATATCACAACACAGTGATCGATAGGCCTGGAGTCATAAGTCAGGCAGGATCAGCGTTCTAAAAGCTACGTTTTGAAAACTTTGTTTAGTTGTAGGATAAAAAGTTACAAATTGAGTTATAAATGCAATACCTCAGTGAAATATGGTTATGTATGGAGTTCGACAACTGAGGGAATCAAAGATCCCATGGAAATCAGTGGAAAAGTCAAAATCAAAAATGAAAAGACAGTGTGCAGCAGAGCTGACTTTTAAGCATCACACTGGGTTAATATTTGGGGAATATTGAGTACTTTGAAGAGGATTCAAGCCAATGCAGATCGGACTGTTCCTCTACTGGAAGACAGAAGTTCATCTGCCCTGTGCTGCAGTGTTGGAGTCGATGCTTGAGATGTTGAACTTCTGTCTTATTTGGCATGTCCTGTTCTGCTGTTTGAATCTGCTTAAGCATATCCATAGGGAATACGGCAATGCAAATCAACCACGTGCTGTGAATGTAAACTTGTGCAACAAATAGGGCTGGGAAAAAAAATCAATTTGATTAAAAAATCAAGTTGGTAGGTCAAATCGATTCATATTTTCAAAAAATCTATTTTTTTCTCCCCCTCTTCAGTATAGTGTACATACATTTTGCATTCGCCAAATCTTCCTTCAGGGTTTCCGTAGCACACTCCCTGCGGTTCCCTGTTGTTTTATTAGCTCAATCCAAATACAGTATAAATAATTTGGATGTTTAACAATCTTTGTTGCACACTGCACAGTGACTTTTAAGTTAGAGAAAGGGTTTGCCTTTGCAATTTTGTTTATGTTGATGCACTTTAATTAAATACAATAAATATATATTTTTAAAATATATTTACAGTTCGCAGTTATTTTGTTTTAAATGGAAGGGGGGGGGAAATCGAATTGTAAATCGAGTTTTTTATTTAAAAAATCGCAGATTCTTTTAGTGAAAAAAATCGGCCAGCTCTAGCAACAAACAAAATGCATAGCACAGTTGTTTGGCTGTTGTGCAGGCAACAGCAAAATTGAGCAATGGCAAATGTATATACAGTAGCTTCTTCGGGAAACATAGATTTCTTTTTTACATATAGATTAACAAAAATGTGTAAATTTAAAGCTGCATGTTGTTGTTGACAACCATGAAGCAGGACAACTCTGGCAGAATGATAATACCATCGGCTTATGTGGCTAATGTGATAGCTAGCAGATGCCTAATTACACTTTCAGCAGACTCAGAGCAACATTATTATCCCATTTGAGTTGGGTGTCTTGCTAACAGACTAAAGTAATCTCAGTATTCACTTGTCTTAGTTCTGGTTTGGCTAAAGGGGTCTTTTGTTGTTAGATACTCTACGTTATTACGTAACCACCTACTTATTCACTTTGGCTCTTTATTGGTAGGTGCTGCTCAGGTAGCGTACCCTTAGTGTGACCTGCTTTAATGGAAACGACTGCGTGCAGTTTATTGTGAATTGTTTGAAACCCAACCACCAATTTCCTTATTTGCAAGCCAGAAAGTAAAGATGACTCTGAAGTAGAATCTAAAATGAGCTAAGAGTTGCAGAGTTGGGGTCCAAATTCTCAGTGGCACTATGGATGGCCATTACATAATATCATATCATATATACATACATAATAATATTCATATCATAATAAATCAGGTAGCTTCAAGTATTTCAATGCAACATTACATATTAATGACAAAACTATATACAGTCGAAGAGTTTAATGCTCAAACAACTGTTGCTTCCTCAGGCCCTTGTGGATTAGGTTTGATCAGATTTGAATGACAGTGACCTGGCATCATAAGCAAACAACTCAATAATTGTCATCACATTTTTAATCTAATATTGATAAACTCTTGATTGGTGTACGGACATTTCTGACATCGCCTTATTCAGCTGTTCCCCATCCACCTCAAACCAGTGAGAAAAGCAAGGACATAAACAGAAATCTTGTATGCTAAATTAACCAAAACTGTGTGTGTGTGTGTGTGTGTGTGTGTGTGTGTGTGTGTGTGTGTGTGTGTGTGTGTGTGTGTGTGTGTGTGTGTGTGTGTGTGTGTGTGTGTGTGTGTGTGTGTGTGTGTGTGTGTGTGTGTGGAGGAACCCATCACTCAGTGACTCATTGTCTCACTCACTCTGAATATCCATATATCCCTTCTACCTGGTATGCTCCTTATAGAGTAATCTGCTTCCTGTCATTGTCTGTGACATGCCAAGTGTCCTTCATCTGCTCTGTTGCCTGTCTGCTTCATAAATCTTGCACCGGCCAAACTCTGAGGTCATGTGGAACTTCATTTATGTGATAAAAAGGTCAAAGAGATAGATACTGTATTAATGGATCTGGCATTTCTACCATGATATTAGTATTACAAATTAAAAATGAAAAGTTAATTATAATGTTTTCCCAAAATACTTGGGTATAAGGTAAAGCACTTGTTTTAGACATCATATTCTACTGTAGGGATAAGGGAAATGCACTATTCAAAAACAGGTGCATCAAATACATCATCGTGATCATGCACAACCTACCAGAGGGGAAATGTGTTGAATTTTACATTCACATGTAAACATTTATTGCTCCTGTCAGTTTTGCCCGGCATATGTTTATAGTAATGGATCCAGCATGCAAATGATCCATTAGAGTAAAATTTTGCACTATTGCCTTTGGTCGGGTACGATACATATACTTCATGAATGGGCGTCCTGATAGCCAGAGACCTTTGTTGCATGTCATCTCCCGCTCTCTGTTTCCTGTTTGTGTCTACTGTTTACTGTCAGTTAAGGCTAAAAGCAATACAATCTTATCATGTAATCTTAATATCCACTTAATGAAGAGATCAATGTATACAATATACCTGAAGACCTGAATATATGAAAAGACTACATTTGCCTACAGTTATTTACTAACCAGCATTGTGATGTAATATAATCTGCCAAGGTAATACCATGCCACACCCTAAATCCCTGCTTATCAACTGAAACAAATTCAAGTGGAATCCCTATGGTTTCTTTAGTTGGGTTTTAATAGAATAGATAAGCTATCTTTCCATTGTTATCATCAACCGTATAAATAAGGCTTTGTAATATTTTCTTCAGGGTTTCCAAGGAAAAACTGGCCCACCAGGCCCAGGAGGTGTTGTCGGGCCCCAGGTAAGAGAAATGTATTATTTGAAAAATAATTTTATTATTAAAGATTACATTTTTGAATGTGACATCATTGTAATTCCCATACACAAATGAATATTGTTTGTAAGGAAAAAACAACAACAAGATTTTTGTGATCAGCAAAAAAATACAACGAAACAGCTATTCAAGGCAATTTAAAATGAAAACATATGTAAGCAAGCAATGTGTTAGTGATGTTGTGGATCACCATCCTCAGTGATTAGTATCATATTAGAAAAGAAATCCTCAACTAAAAGACAAAGGCTCAGGTGGATATGTTTGAGCCCTTAAGCAAAATGTGGTAGATCTACTGCACATGTTTTTACAACAGCTCTCATTTTGGAAGTAGATTGCCATATTGTATCATTGCTATTTTGAACTGAACATAATATAATAACTGTGGGATGGCATCTTAGGGACCAACTGGAGAGACTGGCCCTGTTGGTGAGAGAGGCCACCCTGGACCCCCTGGCCCACCGGGAGAGCAGGGTCTTCCAGGTGCTGCTGGCAAGGAGGGAGCTAAGGTATGTGTCCAGTATACTGTACGTAGGGGGAGCGTAATATTCTTCCATATTGTTTTTCTCAAATAAATGCTCATTTGTTTTTCCATAGTAGCATAATATGCTAGAAATGGCCCCATTGATCCCCCTTTTATTCTATGGTGGGTAACAGATATCCATGGGCATTTGTTTAAAAGTGTGGGTTTGGATTTTCTTATGGGCCGTTGTAGATTTGTGTAAATTATATTGAAGAGAGGAAGCCAGGGAGGTTGATAGAGAGATCTGCAGTATAGAGGTGGGCTGCAAATTGAACGTATGCAGTTGCAATTATCGTACATGCTTTGATTTTGCCGATTGAGCCAGCTGCATTCACAAGCAGTTATATTTCTGGAGGGCATGCAAAGCTCAATAGACTGCTGGATTGCGTTAATAAAATTGTGAGAAAGCAGAAATAAATCCATAGCAATATATTTTCCCAGAAACACACCCCAGCAAACACCAAAATCTCACCATCACTCTCTGTGCTATACTAGACTCTGGCAAGAGCCTTCTGAAGATACAGTAGCTGAGATTTTGGGCTACATTCCCTCCCTGGCCTGCGATTGAGTGCTCATTAGGAGCAGAGAGTAGCCATTTTGTAGAAGTATGGGGTGCTCCAAACCAAACCCCTGACTCCCAGGACCATTCAGCATCCCCTGCACCCCATCCCCTCCTTCAGACACCCATGTCTTCTGCTTTCATTTTCTTCCTGTCTTCGCCAAGCAGACAGTTTAATCAAGTCTGTCGGCTTACTCCAAACCCTCTGCCATTCACAGCCCCACTTTCCTCCCCACTCCACTCAGGTCTGTGTATCTGTATGCCAGGGACACGTTGTGGAGGTTGGCAGTAGTGCCCAAATCCTCTTTTACCTCTCAAGCCCACTCTTCTGTGCCTCCATGTTTGCAGATAAAGTCAGCCTGCCATTACAAAAAAGTGAACTTTTTCTGGAGTCAAATGTCATTGTTTTAGAGATGCGGTTTACAAAATCAAACAGGAAGTAAACAAGATTGCCCTGCAATTATTTACACAAACTCTAAAATTGAGTTCAGTGCCTGAGGTGAGGGTTAGGGAAGGGGGAGAGCATGCAAACATTTGCAGAAGCTGAACACATTTTTGCTTGCACATTTTGATTGTCCTTACTTGCAAGCACTCTGTCTGCACATTTCAGTCAAAAACATTATGTCTATGTTGTATATGTTATTGGTGGTATGTGGAGAGCCCCCTGATTTTTTTAAACTTTTGATTGGAGCTTTTTAGCCTCTAGAAGCACACATTGATTTTTTTATTTTGTATATATACAGTACATATATGAGACTTATGTATAAACTGTGTGGTGCCCTAGTACACTAATTCTGTGTTCTTGTGTGTGTATAGGGAGACCCCGGACCTCAGGGATCCTCTGGTAAAGACGGTCCCCCCGGCCTTCGAGGCTTCCCTGGAGAAAGAGGTCTACCTGGCGCCACGGTAAGAGCTACACTCCACCTGCACATATTCATCATAGCTTGCCATGTGTTTGCTAGTAGAAAGTGACAGAACACTGCTACATAACAAATTACCCAGTGTATATCTACAGCCATTCACTTCATTAGAGACACCAGCCCTGGAATTCACTCCTCGCAATCAATCCGGTGCAGAGGAAATCCAAAGCGACATCTTACAAATGAACAGGCGTGCCTCTGCATCGCTCCACCGCCACTGACACCACTGTTTTAACTGTCGCAAAGCATCATGGGCCTCTATTATAGAAGTAGGGAATTGTTGGTTAGGGAACCATTTGCAAAATCTTTCCCTCCTTTAACTCAAGGACTTGAATTGTTTTTCATATTCCAGCTCCAGCATTTTTGGGGGGCAGCAAAATTATTTGTTTATCTCTGTATGCATTATTTACTTAATAAATTATTAAGTGGGAAATGTTGGCAATTAGACTGCCGTGGCTAGGAATGGATATACTGTGGGGAGAGGAAGTAATGTGCTGCCTGTATTCTCAAGGTCGGTCAGACTCTGCACTGCTGATTGTTTTCTGCCATTGTAATTTACTCCAGCACCCAGCCACTCATTACCCACACTGCCATGTGCTCTTTTGTGGCCCACTAGGGAGCTGCTACACACACACTTTTTGTGCATTGACAAACATACAAGAATGCACACATGTCATGTGTACTTATGTTATGTATCCCCCCCCCCCCCCCCCCCTCGACACACACACACACACACACACACACACACTTTTTCGCTACAATATTCACAAGAGAACATTTATGAAGGGAATGTTATCTTTTTTAGACGTGCCATAAATAACCTTACCTAGATACCTATTATGGATGTTGGATTTTTTTTACACATACTGTATTTTTCATGCTTGTGCTCTATCAGGATGAAAATGTTTATAGCAGTGATAGCCTATTTCTCGGAATAGTGCTCTGGGGTAAATTGCACTCAAAGCACATTTCTAGTGGTGTCTAGCTGAAGTGACAAACCAGTAACCGAAGGTAGACAGTCCAGGCTGGATTGGCATCTGACGATGGAGATGTTAAAAAATGCAGGGCTGTAGAGGAAATGCATAGGCTGATGTAAAGTCACACAGGGTTTAACAGCTATGTCAAGAGAGTCCTCAATTGTTTTTTTCCCATCTTTTCCCCAGGGCCCAGCAGGTCTGAAGGGAGGAGAGGGGCCCCAGGGTCCACCTGGTCCTGTTGTAAGTACCCTGAGACCAAAGTACCTTTCTTTCCTCTCTGTATTGGATTATTGTTTATATTTAATTTATGTTTTTGCTTAGCGTGAAGGGCAGTACAGTATATTTAATGTTTTATTGAGGCATGCATATGCCAAGCACCCGATCACTTGGAGAAAGCTTTAAAAGTGGCTTTAATTTACCACTTATGAGGCAAACTTATGAGAGAAAGTTACATGTGTTGAAGTTTTATTGCCCCAGAACAGATTTGCTGAGCAGTGTGTTCTCTTTTCAGATGGACAGTGCTACACATTCATGAATTTATTAGACACTCACACATTCTAGGAATGTCCTGTGTGTAAATCCACTGTAGCAGCTTTGTTAGGTGCCTTGCTCAAGTACATCACAACTGTAGGTACATTATATAAAGGAGAGCCTAGGTTTTCTCAAATACAGCAGGAATTACAAGTGCTGAAGTTAAATAAAAACTGTTGAACTGCCACAGTGACATTTAGGCAGACATGAGAGAAAGTCAAACAGTAAATTATTTCAGTTGCACAAAGTGACTAAGTACATGTGTAATACACAACTGCTTAAGCCATCAGAGTCACGTAATCATTTTTAAAAACATTTGTTTTTATTAATTTTCCAATGAAAGCATCACCAAATTTCATCTCATCTCACTGCACACAGCGACTTGTCTCCAGAGCAATCATGCACTGGAGTAGCCGGGTACCAAGACTGTTGCTCCATTGCCTCCTGGCACAGAGAACACACACACACACACACACACACACACACACACACACACACACACACACACACACACACACACACACACACACAAATAACCACACAGCCAGGAGAGCATCCATATGGTGAGTCAGTGTCTAGTCATTCCAGCGTTGCTCCTACACATGCCTCATCAGTCCCAAAGGTTGCATCCTGGCACTTTACGCCTGCTGTGTTCATTCTTCTCAAATTGCCACAGAGACTCTAGAGCTTCTTCACAAAATTCAGTGGTAAGGTTAGCATGATGTAAGAAGCTGCTGATGTTACAATAGTTATTTTCTTATTCCTAATCATGATCTGTTCATGAACACATTTCCATGAATCATGGATGTGTTGATGACATAAATGAGGAAATATTAGAGGACTTAAGGAGACGTGATTTTGAACTACGGCGGGATTGGACACTTGAGGGTCCGGGAGTGGCAATGTGCTCCTGGTGGAGCGGGCCGACGCTCCATGGCTGCAGCAATCCTCTCCAGACTTGAGGAGATGCGCCCGAGAGGCCGCAGGTCAAGACGGGCATTTATTACTTTGCCGCATCCCGGACAGCTCCCGCTCCAGCCCTGATGAGAACGTCTCCTCGGCTGTGAACTGCTCCCGGCGTGCGCCAGGCAAAACTGCCGTCATAATAGCAATCCACCATGGAACAAGCGCGCCTGCTCTTTAAGGGAATGTGAGATGACGCTCTGATTGGTTTATTGCACGTTACGCCCAAACCACTCCTAGCTACTTCAGACCAACCCATTTTAGATTTGCGTCAGGCGCAAGACTCATTTATCTTGCCGGTATAATAGCGACAACGCCCGAGATCCGCCCACAATGCTACTTGCATTTCGCGTTTGATACTTGCGTTTCAGACCGTTAAAATAGGGCCCTTAATTTGCAGTTTGGTTACATATTGAGTTTTCTGGTAGGGCCATGTATTCCTGGGAACATTTGGTTTATGTGAATGCAGGTACATATTGAGTTAATTCAGTGAAACAGAGATTTAAAGTGTCTTTCACCATCATGTTTTATGGATTTAGGGTGAATGCTGAGTTCCTGTATCTGAGTACTGATACACATCAGCAGCCTCTTTTATTCAGAAATGAATTTTCAGCAGCAGGAGTGAGCTGTGCAGAACTCAGAGAGCCACCAATACGCCAGCTCCCCAGCAGCAGATAATGCTGGCTGCGTTCAAGGAGCACTAGTGCTTTATTAGACCTTTGTGTGTGTTGATCCATTAGCAGTGTGACTCAGATGGGTCTTGCTTTGTAGATGTCTTAATGGCAGTGGTTGTTGTTGAGCATGCTCAGGTTATATTTAGGTTCAAGCTACATAACATGAACTATAAAATGCTTGTCCTTCTTTCCACAAGAAACAGAACACGGTTTCTGCCTCTAATTGTCATCATATCTGTTTCTCACTCTCACAGGGTTCTCCTGGTGAAAGAGGTATTGCTGGTACAGGCGGTCCAATTGGCCCGTCTGGTAGACCTGGCCCTCAGGGTCCCCCTGGTCCTGCTGGAGAGAAGGGAGCACCTGTAAGCATTTTTTTCTCTTCTACAGTACAGTGGCTGACACAAAATTACCTAAATAGTTTTTTATTCTTTTCCTCCATTTGACCTTCAATTCAGCTGTTTTTAGTTTTCAAAATGTAATTAAAAGGAATGTCTTTGCTCTTCTAGGGTGAGAAAGGACCGCAAGGTCCTGCTGGTCGTGATGGTGTCCAGGGTCCTGTTGGTCTGCCCGGGCCTGCTGGACCTCAGGGTCCACCTGGAGAGGATGGTGACAAGGTCAGTCAACCACACCCCTAATCCCGTCCTGTTGGCCCAGTTACAACTCCTTTTCCATGCCCGAATTGCGATATGTTGTGGGATTGAACCAGATTGCCAATCAATCTTCATCTCCATGTTTGCACTCAGGCCATCTGCACAGAAAATATGTCTCTCTCTTTCCCTCACTGTTGCCTATCCATCTTCATAACCAAGTGCGCCAGTAAACGCAATTAGAGGAGATGTAAAAGTGTAATACTGTTGCTTGTTTTATCTCCTGCAATCATTATGCCCCTTGAGGTTACTATCAGGCATTGTATTGAGCTGCCAAACTTATGTCACTGCAGAGGTTTACAATGCAACAAAGTCGACAGTAGAAAACTTACATCTCTTTATTTGTGCATCCATACAGTTATAGCTGCAGATAATGGCTGTTTGTGTTCAGTCAAGGGTTTTCAATGATCTTTTCATAAGCTGTTGACATTTCGAGAAGAAGCAAGGCTGAGATGAGACAGTTGATTGTTTGTGTGTATGTGTGTGTTTCTCTTTCCCAGGGAGAGGTTGGAGAGCCCGGTCAGAAGGGAAGCAAAGCCGACAAGGGAGAACAGGTGCGTTACAGGAATCAGAGTCCATTCATTTCTTACTTGCACACACATTTACACAAGTTGGGAAGGAGTCCCTACTTACAGAACTACACACTAACGCCATTATCACAATGAGCCTTTTTTTTTTATTTACAAAGTGCTTTTACATTTGTGGAAACTTTTTCTTGTTTGTCTTCAGGGTCCTCCTGGCCCAGCTGGTCTCCAAGGTCCCATAGGTGCCCCAGGTCCTGCTGTAAGTACAACTGTCCTAAAAAACTGATGAAACTGATGTAATGGACCATGTGTGTGATGTCTAAAGAAGACTGTAAAACGCTTAATATTCAACGAGCCAGAGGATTCTTCCTGATAAAGACACAAGGTGTTTAAAATCATCAAGTTGAAAAGCTTTCTCAGAATCAGCTTTAAGTAAGTACATTTGAACACATACATGGCATTTGACTCTTTGTTGCTCTCAAAGTACATACATGGAAATACACATACAGCTAAAATCAAGGACAACAAAGCTGAACAAGGTAAACATAAGCACAACACCAAGGCTGCCGTACGCGGCGCCATCTTGAGATTGGATTTTTATTTTCTTTCTGCCTTTAATTGGACCCTCTTATGTGTAATATTATTAAATAATACACACATACAAGTATTTTAATGAGGATAGCATTGTATGCAACACCATCTTTGCCAACAATGCCTTACGAGCTTGTCAAAGAATAAACATAGTCTTAAACAACGCATGAACGTGCATTAAATGTTAAAGTTGAGAGGAAATGTCACAGTGACAGTGGGTGTGTTTTCTCAGGGAGCTGATGGAGAGCCTGGTCCCAGAGGTCAGCAGGGTATGTTTGGACAGAAGGGAGATGAAGGTTCCAGAGGTTTCCCTGGACCCCCTGGTCCCATCGGTCTGCAGGTTAGTACCAGTCACACATTCTACAAATACATATAGTCATTAAGGTAATCCTACACAATGAGTCATGTGGTGCCGTCATTTTACAGTAATCCAGTGTGTGTCACGTAAACAGCTGTCTAGGATAACTCATTATAGAGGTAATACTTTGTACATGCATTTCTTTTGCGTGCATTTTTGTCAATGCTATGGTTACATTGAGGCCCTCGCTCAATGAACATTGTGTAAATAATGAATTTACTGTAGCAATTTGAACATTTTCAGGTACGCAGTAAATGCATATTATGCTAAGACAGACTTATGTACAGCCAGACAGCGCCGTTTATATGTGCAAAAATGAATGACAAATGAAAACCAGAACAAAGGCCAATGCTGCCTCCAAAACCTTGTCCCCCCCAGACTCAGCTCTGTGCTGCTCCACACACTGCAAAAAACAGTCATTTTCACTTTCAGTACCATATTCGGTTTTTAAAGGGGCTGTACTCGAAATACTGAGAAAAAAAACGCAGGCTGCCTCCACACGGCTCTCACAGACCAAAATACATGAAATATCTATGTTTTTGCACATGCACTAACATTCCCTAACATGCACGCACGGCCGGACCGACTATCAAAACAAAGAACAGAGAAGCTTCGATTACAGCACGCACAGAGGTAGTGAGACTTTGCAATTACTCCACTATATCTTTGCATTGCAAATATTCGTTTGCTGCTATAATAATGTTTTGAGGTGAGGTACACATTGGGCCGGGTGGACGTCCTACTGCTGTGACTCGGACCTGCTTCCACTGTACCTCGACTGGTTCACTTGTTAGATGAGAGCATTTCTTCATCTGTGGTCTCTAGCTGTCACAATGGATGAGCAGAAACTCACAATTGTGGTATGAAAATATCCAGGCCTCTATGACCAACAGCCCTGGCTTCATAAAGACAACGTTAAAGAAAAGCTATTTCCTGTTTAGCCATGTGTGGCCAGAGAGATTGGCTCCTCAGGTGAGGAATCACCTGAAATAGCACAGAGCAGAACCCTGATTGCAGGCCATCACTTCATATTCATTTTATATGTATTATATTGTGGGTCATATTCAACATGCCATGCTTTAGGTTTGTGCTATGGGGGACACAGAACATGTGTCATAAGGGTCTTGTGGAATCTTTTTTTTAAATAACATTGCTTTAATGTGTTTACTGAAGGCATAAGACAGTTTTTGGGGCCATTCAGTGAACTGCTTTGCAATGCCATACTCTACAATAATAACTTGTAGCTAGGGAATGAATAGCTTATTAAGCATGCACGAGGGTTGGGAAGAAGAAAAATGCAATGAGTTCAATACAGAGGCCTACAACCAACTAAATTTAAAACAATTAGGAATTCATCTTTTTATGATTTATATTTTAGACCTACTGTATTGAGTAGGTATAACCACTCACTGTATTTATTTATTCTTGTATCTTATACATCTCTTATATTTTATTACCATGAACAGTTAGAAATAAATTGAATTGAAATATTTCATCTTTTCTGCCTGTAGTAGCAGAGTCTAGTGATGACATACATACGAATCAGGATTGCTCAAATTAGCTGTGTGGGGCTGCCACACTGTGACATTCATCCCACACCATGCTATGTGCAAACAAAGGCACACACACACACACAGACGCCTATGCTTTAATTGGATCTGTGGTGTGTAATGTATGGTGACCGAGCTTTGACCTGCAATGATTACACCTCTCACCTTCATTCGCTGGCAACATCCATCCTCCATCGCCACTTTAGAAAAAGGCATTATCATCAGTGCTACAATTTGCTTTTTGATATGCAACATTTTATTTTATTCATAGGTATTCAGGTATGTGGTAAAGTAGACTCCACCCATCCAAGGACATCATTTAAGCCAGATTGGAAATATTAGAATCAGAATCAGATTTATTGCCAAGCAACTTTTCACGTAAAAGGAATTTGCCATGGTGTATTAGGTGCATACAGTAAACAATAAACATATTAAAAAGGGAATACACAATAAAGCAAAGGACTGCTACAGTCAAAAACATAAATACAAAGTAGATATATTACAATAAAAAGTATGTATAAAGACTGTAACAAATATGTGCAATATAACTGTTTTAGGGTAATATTAGGGTAAAAAAAAAGCTGTATACAAAAAAATGTACACATAATCTACACAACAGCTAGGCTTAATGATGTTTTGCATCACTATGATAATAATGTAACGAGATAGGACGTTCCCCTCCGTAGTAGCCTATTTGTTAGTAATGATCTGTTTTATTAGTAATCAACTCCTTAGGCTAAACGCGTTAAAAAGAGTTTACTGCAGAGATTTGGGCCATTGTCTTGATGAAATTACGTCGAATACTGCTCATTGTTCCAAGGTACTATCCTATCTCTGCGGGATTGTATTCAATGGACTTTTAATTGGGAGTAATTTACTTCCCATCGCGATTCCAATAATTGCATGGACTGACCTGCTCCTCATCGAGCCCATTTACCATGATGCATAATTAGAAGCACCGCTAATGATCTCCGACTAGAGGAGACCTTTACACAGATGAGATTTCTCAGCACGGCAGGGATCAGCATGCAGCAACACACACTCTTTAGCACCCATGGAAAATACTTGGAAACAGGGGCATGAGCACACATAAGCTCAGATGTAGGGCAATGCACATATACACAAGAGTCAGCTTATGGTGTAAGCAGATGTAGAGGAATGCATTCTTTGATCTCCTCCCTTGCAACCTTACACCTTACCCTGATGACAAACTGACTGCCTCTGAATTAAGGACACACACACACACACACACACATAAAGGTACAGCAATTTAATCACAGCAATTACCGGTAGAAATGTCAGGGATCAAACACACATGTGAGGTCTTGACCACGCTGCTCATTTAACATGCATGAGTGAGCAGGATCTATGTCTGCACCTTTGAGTGAAGATGAAACTGTCACTGACTACAAATGGGAAAGCAAACAGAAGAGAAGTCTTGTCTTGCATGTTAGCGGAGCCGGGACAGAATTGAGTATTTATAAGGAAGCTTAAACCCCTGTTGTGCTCACACCCAAGTGGGGAGTTATCTGATACATCACTGACACTGAGTTCTTCACTACCAACTGCTGTTTAGAAAGTCTAGCTAAGTTAAACTTTTTAATGCACGACATACTTGCCCTACCATGTCTCCTACCTCATTCAAAGACCTTGCTATGTGCTGTAGATAAGAATTAAAATGACTTCTTCTGTCATCACTAAAATGCACTGCTGCTAAATCTCTTAGTTAGTTGTTTTTTTAAGGTATCTGGTTCACCTGGTAGAAGACTTGTTCTTGACCTTGCTCAGCATTTCCACTGAATATTTCATTGAACAGATAATCGGACTAGGCTGCAGTTAAAAATGGATTTAAGTGATTATTTTGATGCGTGTTCTGGCTGACAGATATATTTAATATTTCAGTGCATCACCACAATGTATTGCAGCAGGCAAATCAAGTTTAAAAATGAAATATCAAGCAAGAACAGCTGTTGTGAACGCATTTAACAGCACAAACTAATTTAAATCATTGTGAAAACCATTGCTTATTCATGCAACAGCACCTTGTGCTTGTAACATGACTATTTTCTTTTCTGATAATATAATTCATTTTTGCTGTCCTCAGGGGCTTCCTGGACCTCCTGGTGAGAAGGGAGAGAACGGTGATGTTGGCCCCATGGTAAGAGACACATCTGCTTCTTGTACACACTCTTATTATAATAATAATAGTTTAATGCACTTTAACAACACTGTGTTTTGTCTTTTCTGCAGGGCCCTCCTGGTCCCCCTGGTCCCAGAGGTCCTCAGGGTCCTAGTGGAGCTGATGTACGTATGGTTAATGATAACAATGTGTTTTTCACCAAATTATATAAACTGCATATTTTAAAAAGGACCTGTTCCAATTAAGACTGTGACATTGAGTTACCTACATCTTTATTGGCCTTACCTCACCTGCCTTACATTGCAATGCCTGGATATCATCAAGAGTCCTCCCCTAAGGTTGATGGATGATGACTCATGTCTTCTTTTATTTCCTGCTGCAGGGTCCACAAGGCCCTCCAGGTGGTGTGGGCCCCATGGGATCTGTGGGTGAGAAGGTAAGACTCACAACTTGGCACCCCAGGCTGTTCTGCCTGCCCACCATGATGTTGGGCACTAGGACTTAAATACTACTGGCCCAGACTGTCCAGCTGCCCCCTTTGTTACCACCTTCAGTGTGTTCATTTCGTTTGCCCAGGCCTTTTGTCTGAGTTAGTGCCTTGACACTATGTCTCTTTTACAATGCTTCCAACAAGATTCGTCCATTTTACTGCCATTTGGCAGACAGCTGCTCTATAAATGCTTAATGCTGTACCACGGCAGTTAAAATGACTCTGGAATATGAAAAATTAAGGGCTACCAACACTTTAAGGGGGCACTTGAAATGCAGTAACCCTAACCTTGTATCTGCTACAGTTATAGACTTAGTTAAGTTAAATCTCTGGCTTCTGCTCATACTGATAACATCATGAAGTCTTAGTATGTAAGTAACTGTTTGTGGTAGAGTAGGTGTGCCTTTTTTTAATCGCTGCATCTGAATTTGCAAGCTCTCCATGTGTGAGGGTGAACGTTTATCCGTCCAGACACTGACATTTCTCTAACCACAGGGTGAACAAGGTGAGGCCGGAAACCCAGGACCACCCGGAGAGGCTGGAACTGGGGTAAGTGAGCTCTGTTTTTGTTTTGCTAGTTTGTCAAACTGAATATGTGTTGCAGGTATGTCTTATGTTTGTATGTCTTTTAGTATGTATGTGCCACTTTGTGTGTGTTTGTGTGTACAAGGCATGATAACAATGATGAATATTTGTAAGGCTCTAGTTGACAACATTTTTAGAAAGTAGCTTCACCTCACTTTACATTACTTTAATGTACACACCACCAAGGTTTGTCAAATTAGTTTTTTTCTACAGCAAGGTAGGTAACAGTATCAGCAACATCAGCAACTTATATTTGTAGTTTATCGCCAGGAAAACACTTGCTTAATGGATAGCTTTAGGCAAATATAGAGCAAAATCCAATCTAACAGGAAGTTGTTTTTTTCTGTGACTCTGTGTATTCATCACACTGAAAGTAATTGCTCCTCACATTGAGGCTGGTAGTTCATCTCAGCATGGCTCTTTTGCTTTGCACCCCATGTCCACATGGCCTGCCAATTTGAGTCTCTTCCGAGACTCTTAAGACATAATTACCAGGAGGATACGCCTGGTGCTTCTGTCCTAAGGAACAGTGATTGCAGCCACCATGAAGCAAGTTGGCATCAAAACACCAGGCACCTACTTTGCTGAGTTCAGCTTTGATAGCTACAATGGAGCAGAAGAAAGGACTCTAAAGTTTTTTAAGTCCTCTTCAATACTGTGTATTTCCATTAGATTGTTCTAATTGTATTATAGTGTTTGTAGTAAATGTAGTAATACATTGAATTTTAAAAGATTCTGAAAGATTGCATGTTAATTTACCATATCTGTATGTTTGCCCGTGTCATTGCCAGACAGAGATTCATCACAATTTGATTAGCTTTTTTAACTTTTACCAAACACCCATCATTGATGGCTCTATTAGCTCTGCTGCCTCATTTATCATTATTGAGGTACAACAGCAGATTGAAAAGATGGCCTATCTCCAGTGGGAGTGGCAGAGGAGCATGATTAAAAGCATTCATAATGTCCCCTGCTAGTTCCCCATCAAACTGCTGGTGTCATTGACATTTACAAAGTCAGTGTGCAGCTTAAGTCCCCATTCTAAGCCCAGCCCGACCCAATGACTTTTAGTTCTTCTTGTGTCTTTTTACACTCAAGTGTTTCATTTAGTACTGATGGCACTGGGGCAATAATAATAACTCAATAATAACTCATTACCATGATAATAATAATAATTTTTAGTTGAATATCCTTTACTTTAATTTAACTTTTATTTGACTATTTTGTAAGGCACCATGTACAATATTCAACACAATTGTTTCAATTAGATTTTTTATATTTTAATATGGCTAAAAGCTAATTTTTATCCTCATACATCATCCATTTGAAAATGGCTCACAATAAAGATATACATTAAACAAACTGACAAGAAACATGCACTGCATTTAGCCACTTGCACTTTAAATTTACAATTCATGATTCAATTCAATTTTATTTATAGTATCAAATCATAACAGGAGTTATCTCAAGACACTTTACAGATAGAGTAGGTCTAGACCACACTCTATAATTTACAAAAAAACCAACAAATCCCCCAAGAGCAAGCACTAGTGCAACAGTGGCGAGGAAAATCTCCCTTTTAGGAAGAAACCTCGGACAGACCCAGGCTCTTGGTAGGTGGTGTCTGACGTGCGTTGGGGTGCATCACAGTATAGATAATGAAACAGTGACTAGAAATAGTGGTTGTAGTAGCGCAGGGAGCAGCACGGCATAGCAGGGTATTTCAGCAGAACCATGGCAACAGCTGGAACCATGATTTTGGTGCCATCCTAATCCCGGGATTTCATCCTGGGTGAAAAGAAACAGAAAGACTCCGGGGAGCAAGCTCCCCAGAGCTAGGTTAGTAACAAGGATTTCTGGGACAGAGAAGCTGGTGGGCCGGGCTAGGCAGATGCTGCAACTCCTCACTCCCTAACTATGAGCTTTATCAAAGAGGAGAGTCTTAAGTTTACTCTTAAATGTGGTGACAGTATCTGCCTCCCGGATCCAGACTGGGAGCTGGTTCCACAGGAGAGGAGCCTGATAGCTGAAGGCTCTGGCTCCCATTCTACTTTTAGAGACTCTAGGAACCACAAGTAACTCGGCATTCTGGGAGCACAGTGCTCTAGTGGGACAATAAGGTACTATGAGTTCTTCAAGATATGATGGTGCTTGATCATTTAGAGCTTTGTAGGTCAGGAGGAGGATTTTAAATTCAATCCTGAATTTTAAAGGAAGCCAATGCAGAGAAGCTAATACAGGTGAAATATGATCTCTTTTCTTAGTTCTTGTCAGAAGACGTGCTGCAGCATTCTGGATCAGCTGGAGAGTCTTAAGTTGCCCCTTTGTACCAGGATTGTAGAGGCACAGTAACGTCATAGAGCTCATGGTGCTGAACAACAAATGCAGACTTTTCAGTCTCATTTCACATCAGGATGGTCATGTTGACCATCCAAAGTAGATGTCCTCTGCCACACACACACTGAGATCAGCTTTGGTCCCACTTCTTTCAGCAGCCTTTGTCCACACATCCAGCTTCATCCCCCATTCAGTTCATTGTAGACTTAAAACAATGCTGTCCCCTGCGGAACTGTACTGGTGTAATTAATGTCCTCCCCAACTCCCCCAATTATAGGGACCTAAAGGTGAAAGAGGAGAGAAAGGAGAGGCTGGACCCCCTGGAGCTGCTGGACCTGCTGGTGCCAAAGGACCCCCTGGAGATGACGGTCCAAAGGGCAACCCTGTAAGTCCCCCAAACACTCTCAAAATCGCAGTGGAAAGAGTGTTTTCTGGCACTCAGTCTAACAAATGTACTGCTTTAAAGGAAATGTCCCCCACCAGCCCTGAGGCAGGCGTTTCATCCTAGAACATATTCAAAACTAAAAAGCCTTTTATTGAGGGAGATTATATGGTATGCCTGCATGGTAATGAAATGCAGTGAGGCTTTTTGTCATGGATTTGCAGCATCATCCTTAAGACTAAATCACTATCTAAATTACTAACCATGTCCTTTATGCCAGTATCCAGGGAAATGATATCTCAGCAGCAGCGCCTCAGCCTTCTTTTTCTACACTGATGCATGTCATTTCTCTCCCTTAAAGGGTCCTGTTGGATTCCCTGGAGACCCTGGTCCTCCTGGTGAGCCAGGTGTTGCTGTAAGTATGAAATCTTTCAGCAATATTTACTCTATATAGGCCCATATATATTTTCAGTGTCAGATTTGATCTAACCAGCACATCTCTCTTTTGCAGGGCACTGATGGAGAATCAGGAGAGAAGGGAGAGGATGGTGAGGCTGGTCAGCCGGTAAGTTGTTGTCGTACCACAGTATTTGGCCAAAAAAATGATTGTATGAGTATGTATCAGTCACTGTATACGCTTCACTCGAGGGACACACATAAAAGCACATAATATAATATAATTATCTTAACAATCAGCTACTTTGCAACAGTGTATGAATAAGAATGAACATGTATTGTTTACACTTACCTTATATTATAGTTGTCCATGACAAGTTTGCCTGCAGTAAAAGCTGTAATTACATCTAGTCAGTAAATAATTTACATTTGAATTCATTATATTCACTCCATACTCTTTGGTGTAGGGTAAATGGGAGTATTTGCCTTGCATATTCATTACTTCTGATTAGAAATAAAAGCCAGTAATGTGCTGGCCCTGTGTAAAGCGCAACGAATCACAACTCTTATTAACATTTATAAATGTAAATGAGCCTTAATCATTGCCAAAGAAAAACAGAAACTATTTTATTTACTCCATGAATGTTACATATTTGAATTTTGAATAAATACATGTTTATTGCATGCCGAAATACTACAGTGGAAAAGATAGAAGGTATATTCAAATCTGATAAACTTTGTGTAGTGGCTCAGTGCTCTTTGAGAGGAAAACATATATATCCTTCTTCTATACGTCTTTACATGTAACTGTGTACTCGGCCGATAAAACAGCTCAATAACTCAGCCTTCACTTTTCAGGACTGGCAAATATTTACCAATGCAAATGATGAAAAAATGGGTTTGATTGCTTGCAATTAACTACGAGATAATTGGATGAGATGGATGAGTGTGTCAGGAAGCACAGTACGTGTCATTTCAGGCAGTGCAGTGCCTCATCCAACTTTGGGTTTTGGCACAACTCTTGTGGACTTTCCTAGGGTTGAATATTCCCTAAATGTCAATGTGATCTCTGTGTTGTTGTCCTTTTGGCAGACATAACAAGATATTTAGTGAAGCATGCTGATCTCTCATTGAAATTAATATCAGCACTGACTCATTTGTTAATAGAACTTGCTTTATTGTCTGTAATAGCATCCTGCATCTCCAATCTCTTTGCTTGTTCTCAGGGACCTCCAGGTCCATCAGGAGAAGCTGGCCCACCGGGACCACCTGGCAAGAGAGTAAGTCTGTGGCCATTAACACTAAAATGACTTTATTCTTGCATGTTTAATGGTCCCCTTTTTTGGCATTTCATGTTTGCAAGAGTGAGTTGTTTTTATATGAAATCTCTTGCTGACTTTATTTAGTCAGTGTTAAAACCATGACTCAACAAACCCATGTGAAATGTTGTAGCCCTGTTTAAAAATAGATGAAATGAGTGTGTATCTGTTGGCATTGTAATCTGGCTCCTGAGCCAACAGAGCAGTATCCTGCCTCACTTTGCAACAACAACTCCCCCTCGTCAACTCAGTCTTGGTAGTCAAGCAGGATAGATTCATTTTCATTAAAAGTAGAATTGGGAAAACAAAGTGGGAGATTTAAAGGGTCAAGGCGTAGCGCTGTCTGCAAAGAAATCCGCCTCAAAGCCTATTGAGAAATGAATGGTAGGGAAAAAAAAATTCGTAGGAAGAAATTGAAAGGCTTACCAAAAAAAAAGCTGGAAAAAAGACCCGTGGGTTTCAAACTAATTTATGTTCTTTTTGCAGTGGGAAAAAAGCAAGAGAGATATAGCAAGTCTGACACATTATTGATCCATGGATGCTTGACTGACAGTCAGAGCAAAAAAAAAGGTGTACCATGGACGTGGTAAAGTTCTTAAGAGGTTATGAGAGGGTTGGCCTTAGGAGTGCCTACCAACAAAACAATGAAATAAAATAAAACCTCTCATCTGTGTTGATTGTGATGTGATCACCTTAATGAGATTTTTGTCTGCCTTTACTAGAAGAACTGGGTCTCTACTTTGAGAAAACAAATCTGAGTAAATGTAAAACACAATTCAAGTTTCTGCTTCTATGATGTCCGTTCTCACTCTAACCAATAAGGAGATGCTCTCCATGCATCCTACAGTATGAGGTTGAGATAACGAAGTGAAATATCAAAGCCAGTAAGCTACTTATTGTATGCACAAATCTGAGGTTGAACATTAACATATTTTCAATATGATGTGAAGCTCAAAGTCCACATGAATATGAGCAGCTATTCTCCTGAATTTGAAAGAAAAGTCACAATCTCAAGTGATTGACTGCATTTCAAAGAAAGACTCCAAGGCTCAGTCCAATGGGAAAAAAAAACATGTCATGCATTTTTAAACCTGCTGGGCTGATTGCTTTTCTAATGTGCCCAGTGAAATTTACATTCTGAGCATTTAGCATGGTATCAGCATATGCTGCACCTAAATGGCCTAGGGATTATGGTAAGGAAAAGGCCTATTTTATCACTCACAGGTCTTTAATCGCTCAGGGGGAAAAGGAGGGACAGAAGATGATCCCCGCTGCTCACCAACAGGTTGCTCCTTTGCATACATAAGTCCACAGCAAGCGTTGTTTAGGATCTCTTGGCCCTTTTGTGTCTTCTCAGCTTTTTGCTTGTATAAAATGGCAACAATCCTTAAATCTTTTATCGAGCACAGCCACCGATTCTGAATGAGTCAATTTAGCATAGCAGAAAAATTAGTTTCATCTGATTTGCTAATGCCTTAATACTGGGAATGTATTCATCTTTGCTTCTTGAAAAGAGAAATATGGAAAAGTTATTAACTTCATCTGGCTTTAATTTTTTTTTGGGTGCAGGTCACTATTTCATTTTGTACCTTTTTATCCTTTCTCAGTAGCAATCTCATAAGATTAAGTACAGTAATAAACTTTGTCTCATACACCTGATGCTGCAGAGCGAACAAAAAGGTGCCCTGGCCATCTTGACAAAAAGATCACACCTACACATTAACTCTAGCTGCTGTATATCGTGCTACAATTGAAATGGCTCTTTGTGGTGATCAAGAGCCTGCCTCTTCCCCAACAGTAAGAGGTAGAAGAGTAGAAGATGAAAGCACCAAGACGGGAGGCAAGCTCACATTATAGGCTCTCAGGCAATAGCCCTCAGGCTTTAGGCGGCCAGATGAGAGTGGAATTTGGATGGAGAGGGGTTTTGAAGAGGGACCACTGCAGTTGAAAGAAATCATTGTGTACCTGAGAGCTCCTGACAGAGACATGGCCGTAGCCAGCTATGAGGTCACCGAAGTCTGGGCCTCTGTAATTATTTCCCAAAAAACCTACTGTATCTCTGCATCTGCATGACATTAAACTGCTTAAAACTGACAGCTATCTGTGCGGGAGAGGTATCTGAGCAGCGTGTGTGCACCACGGACATCTTGCTTTTCATTTCACTGCCCTTGTTAAGGGGTTAGAGCAGCCACAGGAAAAGACACAACAGGAGCCGCGCTGCAGCCGTGCGGCCTGCCTATTTTCTGTGTAAGGCGTGATTCTCAGCAAAAATAGACAGTGACAATGATCTGGTGATAGTCATATTGACATCATACCAGCATTAGATAACATTAGATAATTGACGCATATAATTACAGTTTCAATGTCTAAAGCCATCTGTAAAATATGTCACAGGCATGAATACAATATTTATAAAAGTAAACTAAAATGCCAAGAGGCTGGGAAGATGTACTGAAGAAAAACTGGTGGTGAGGATCATTCCTGGTTTAAGACTAAAGCATATATGCAGCATACATGACACAACATTCTACATTGTGTAAAAAAGATTAGCCAGCATACAAACAGATGCATGACTGAGTTGTTTTTGCTTAATGACGTTAGCCTCTGAAATACTGTGAGAGGTCACTGATGAGCTTTCACTTTGATGGTACAGGCTTGCTGTACAGTTAGTGTGTGCTGATGCTGTGTTGAAATGCTAAAACTAAACTTTCATCCTCCTCAGGGACCTCCGGGGGCTGCTGGTGCAGAGGGCAGACAAGGAGAGAAGGGCGCTAAGGTAACAAAATCAATTCATCCTTCACACAGTAGAGTCGTCTCAGCAGGTCCCCGTACTGCCTCCCCATTACCCGTACCCACATTGTTCCCCCTCTGAAATTAAAAGCACAAAAACGCAAAAAGTAATTTCCATCCTAGATTAAATGGAAATGTATGGGTGCAGCCTATTTGAGTAGAACTAAGATGCACTTGTTTCTTGCATTGTGCTGTGGCTTAATTTCAAGACCGACAAAAGGAGTCTAGCCCTCAAGTATTCAGAGTAATTATGTTTTTTCCCTTTTTAGTCAGAATCAGAGCCCAAATGAAGCTTCCCTGAGTTTGCACTTGTTTCACACCAAGCTCCTGGTTTAATCAGTGTCTAAATCTATACATATGATCTGCTGACTGATCTGTTACCACCACAACAAACACATACCTCTCTTCTCAGCTAATCTGGTTACATGAGTATTGATGTACAGTAAAACTTCATTTCCTAGTACACTATACTATGGTGGTATTATGAACTGTCAATATACTAATGTATTTTTTTTTAAATTGCCATGAAGAATGACCTTTAAGGAAACACGTGTTTTATCTTGTTCTTAAAGGTGGAAATCAGCCTTGAAGGTGTGCTGACCAAAAGATAGCTGAAATAAACAATAGTGTAGTTAGTTGCTTATAATAAGCCTATAATCTGTAAATACCTTGCAGCTCAAACTTGATATCTTATTTCCATGAGCTCCATCCATTCTCTGTGCATATTGATTTCAGATTACAGTCGGTCCGCCGTGGGACACTTTGAACTTGAGGCTAATTTTCTCATGGACCTCAAATGAAAACATAGCAGGATGTAGCACCATATATGGCTGTGCCTGTTCTGAACCTCAGTTGGAGGAGCCGGAGCACTTAGGCTCATCCGATAACAGACTCTTGTTTATTTGTCTCCATTTACCCAATCTACACACTGCATACAATCTGAGCATAATTTAAAGCTAAAAGCAGCCCGCAGCTGAATTCTGATAAAATTACTGTGAGATACATTACTGTGAGATACCCAGAGGCTCCAAAGAAAACAACACATCAAGTGTTCTTTATGTGCTGCAGATTTTAGAAGTTGATGCACATGTAGACTTTTTTATTATTTAGATTTCCCTGTAGTGTCCTCCCTGGCTACAGTTACCTAAAAACAGTTTGTACAACAGACATTCATTTTGTTTTGTACTTTTTTTATTTGACTGATGTTTTGTTCCTCCGTAACATTACAGTAAGCTTAAATTCCTAAATTATGTATCATTGCTTTTTCACAACACTTGCATACACATACAGGGTGAGGCAGGTGCCGAGGGTCCAGCAGGAAAAACGGGACCGGTTGGACCCCAGGGACCTTCAGGAAAGCCCGGTCCAGAGGGTCTGCGTGGGATCCCTGGCCCTGTCGTAAGTCTGAGATACAACTGTGATTTTTCCCTGTGATACATTCAGCTCCACTCTCAAACAGATATGCATGCTTGAACACAGACACCCACCCACAGTGTGCGCACATAAAAAGGTACTGCTAAGGCATGATGAAAGACTTCATGGAATAATCAATACATCCATTTGGCTTATACTTTAGTTTCGCTTGTTTATTCCAGCACACCTTTCCCCCCTGTTTGGGCTATTAATCATTGTGCTGAACACAGCAAATCAATGGCAGGCCAGAGAAAATACAGCAGGCTATAATACTCACTGCAATCGAATGGCTTTTCACAGGGTGAACAAGGACTGCCCGGCTCCCCAGGACAGGATGGTCCACCTGGCCCCATGGTTAGTATGCGTAATATCTATCTCTCTGCCTCTTTCTCACTGTGTATCTAGCTAGAGTTGGAGTAGTTGGGAGTATATTTTTTCACATTTGACAGAGATAGGAAATAAGTTTTCCCTGAGTTCCAGTCTTTAGGTTCAGTCAGGTTGAACAAAACAAACTGGACTGTCCCTATGAGTCATATCTGTAATACATGGATAGTTTAATGCCTCTTCTTTTGTTCCCTTTTCATGTTTCTTTGTCCCTATTGCCTCATTCCCTGCTTCAAGTTTTCTGTCTTGCTAGTTATCCTCTAGACTGGGTAAACCCCGCCCGATCTGCCGGTGATCTGATTTCGCCCTGCAGCTCAGGCTGGAAACCTGTACGTTTATCTCTCCTGCTTCCGTTACAAATTTGCAGGAACCAATCACAAACTGGCTTATCCACCTGGCGCGCTATTGGCGGGTTTAACACGATGACGATAGAGTAACGACCAAGCAGTTTTTTGTTTACACTCAACAAGCCGGCCACCGAAGCGCAGCAACCCGTTGATGCTGCTGTTGCTGCTGTGTCACCCAGATCGTTGGTCTGATTGGTTGAAGGACTATCCAATTGCGTACAAAGTCATTTGAACTATGCCCTTTGATCACGCCTCTTGTGCAGAGAAAATACAGAGCAGACTCCCCAGACCAATGTTCAATCTTAAAAGATTGAGCTTGGTCTGGTGATAGCCAGACTAGTTTTCCTCACAAGGTCCTGTCTAACTCTAACTTTCTCTGTGAAATTGATTTTTTAACTTGTGCTATTGTTGTTTAGGGTCCTCCTGGTCTTCCTGGTCTGAAAGGTGACCCTGGATCTAAAGGTGAAAAGGTGAGTGTATCCCCTTTTCTTCTTGCTGATTACATTTCCCAGGTTCCAAATAGGCTGGCAGATAAACAGGAAAACGGTGATCTAGGTTCAGACTTCAGTCAAGGCTGCTTGCCACTTGCACAGAGCCTCCACAACTTTGCAATCGATCAAAAGCAACACATCTTTTAGAAATGCAAAGCAGTGTTGATAATAGAGCTTATGTTAACATTTAGGAAACAAAATTAGTTTTTGCCATAGCTGCTGTAAGAGAAAAACTCTTTAACAGGATTGAATATGCAACTGAATGTGATGTATCACTCTGATCTCTCTAATCTTGCTCTTTTCTTTGCTGCCACTGTCAAATTTGCCAGTGAAATATAACTGCAAAGGATATTCAGACAGCACACATTACTCTATCTAAATTGCCTCCCACACACTGACATGATGGCTTGAGAGAACGCAGTTTAAAAGCACACAATAGAGGCACGGTGTTGCGTGTTGTGCGTGTTTAATGCTCTCAAATCATTGGGCCTGGTTAGAGCTTGCCTATTTCAAAGTCATCATCTTTGTGTTGTGAATAGTTTTTTGTGTGTCTGTTCCAGGAGAGACATTTCTATTATAATGCCTGAGGATCTATATTGTCATGAAACTTCACAGCCTTCCATGTGCATTTCAGTATTGTGGAAGAAATGCTGTTTGAGTTTTGCCCGTGTCAGACATGAATACAATAGCTTTAAAGTTACAGAGCACAAAAGGACATTGCTGTTTCCTCTGACTGTTCTTTGTGTGTGCTCATTTGTTTTCGTCCTACAGGGTCATCCAGGTTTGATTGGCCTGATCGGACCCCCTGGTGAGCAAGGAGAGAAGGGAGACCGAGGTTTGCCCGGACCCCAAGGTTCTCCCGGTGGCAAGGGCGACAGTGTAAGTAATTGATGACTCCATTCCCACCTTGGTCCCCGAGCCTTTTGCCCTCCGCCTCTCGCCCTTCCACCGTGGCCACAGTCACTTGCTGTTGACTGAAACCCAGTGAAAGAGGCAGTGCAGTGCAGGGCTCTGCTGCACATCTCTTCACTCACCATGAGCAAACTTTCTGTTGGTTCTAGCTTTGACAGATTGGACTACTCATTCATATTGCTCAAAGGATGTAAACAACTGAACATGGCTTTGAGGCATTGTGTTTAAATGTTTGATCTCCCCTTCACTGTTTTTGGAGAGGATAGAAATTCATTTAGTTTGTATTTCTCCCTATTTTCCAATGAGCATCCTGAACACTGTAAACACGTATGTTTTTTTCACCACTTGCTTCCATTGTGATCAGTTTCTGTGTCTGTGATGCCTACTGTGCATATTTAACTGCATTGTCGAAAAGACTGAAACAAGCTTGCTTCTGAAACACAGCATTAAAATTAATATATTCTTTTCAACCACTGAGGCCTCCACTAAAACAGTAAGAAGAACTGAAAGAAGGTTGAAGCTCAGTCTCGATAAAGGACTGATGACAGCCTTCATCCATTTTTAAATAAACACTGCAGGACGACTGCATATGCGATTCTGTCCTGCTGTGGCCCTTGGACTGCCCTGGCTTGGTCATTTAAAATGATGGGTTGGATTAAGTATCTGGAGATGAGGCCTAATGAAATCGTAATGTCCCCTTTTTTGAAGCACAAGGGCTTCAAAAAAGTTTTCACTCAGTTTACCATTTCCATTTTAGGGTCTGAAAATAGGCTTCATATTGTTTGGCTTTATTTCCTGACCAAATTGAACTATATGATTGTGAATTGCTGGGTTCAAAGAAACCAAGTGTGGTGTTGATGGCTAAAATAAAGTCTTCTTCTCATCTCAGTTAATAAAAAACTCCATAAGAAGGCTCATTATGCATTTGTTCCATATCCCTGGTTCTGTGCCATTATATTCTAGCTTTTTTTCACTCATTATTTAAGCCTCCCAATAATACTTTAGTCTACAAGCTTTCTTTATCTGACTTCTGCTTTCATCTCATCTTATCACAGGGTATCGGTGGTTCTTCTGGTCCTCTCGGTCCCCCAGGCCCCCCCGGTCTGCCTGTAAGTCTTTTACTGGTTCACTCATTCATTTAGATTCTACACTGACGATAGAATGACTTTGCCAAATTGCTGTGCTTCTGTCCTATCTTATGCAGGGTCCTCAAGGTCCCAAAGGAGCCAAGGGTTCATCTGTGAGTACTATCAGATTTTTTTAAAGGCAGATTGTCACTGTTTGTATGTTTGATTTATCTTGGTTAACATGTGTCTACTGCTGTGTGTCCCAGGGTCCTGCTGGTGCAAAGGGAGACACTGGTACAATTGGTCCTCCTGGTCCTCCTGTGAGTATTTAAGACCACTACTGTTCCCTCTTTTCCCGCTAAATTAAAATTGCATTGTACACAATCTCAGGTCGGTTTGCTCGTATAAAATCTAAAACCGTTTTCCCAATACACCCTACAGGGCCCACCAGGTGAAGTTATCCAGCCCCTGCCCATCCAGTCACCCAAAAAGACCAAGCGCTCCAGTGGCATGCAGGCAGACGCAGCCGCTGCCATCATGGACTACGGCGAGGGAATGGAGGACATTTTCGGCTCACTCAACAACCTCAAACAGGACATTGAACGCATGAAATACCCCATGGGCACACAAAACAACCCTGCCAGGACGTGCAAAGATCTGCAGCTCTGCCACCCAGAGTTCCCTGATGGTAAGCAGGAGTGTTTGACGTAAAAGTAAAGTAATACTGAAAGAGTTTTGCTTGTATAAAAACACACCCCTCTTATGAGTGTAACTCACAATGTCAGGCTGCAGCAGAGAAAAGCTTTATAACCCTTGGTAATTGAGACACTAGAGATTCTCCCCATTTTCTCTGCTTTTCTGACAAACTGATACTCAAGTGAAAAAACAATTCAGTTCAACAGTTCAAACAGTGATTGAGAACACTGCCCAGAGAAGATTGGGCTAATCAGTGTTAGAACTTTTCCCTTTCTTCCTCATGCATGCTCACTATTTGTAGTTCAAGTCATTTTCCATCACCTCCTCAGTCCCCATAATCAACAAGAGGCATAATGAGAGTGACAGAAAGTTGTCATTTAGAGCCGCATGGATTGGTTTAGGTTGTTCTTACTCATTTTGCTTCTGTTGAGCAAAATTGTTGCACATAAATTACACCCCCCTCCAGGCATAACAATAACATTTTATCTAGCAGTGTATAAGCCATGAAAATCAGCAGTAAACTACTTTAGAGCAGAATTTCACATAGGATCAAGGAATTCTAGCACATTTCATTTCTGAAAAGGAGCTTCAAGCCATTTTCTATGGACAGTAGTAGAACAGGATGTTTAAGTGTGCTTGGTTCTCCTCAGGCGAATACTGGATTGATCCAAACCAAGGCTGCTCCGGGGATTCCTTCAAAGTCTACTGTAACTTCACCGCCGGGGGCGAAACCTGCATCTACCCAGATAAGAAGTCTAATGGAGTAAGTGACTTTGGATGTGTACCCACGAGATTTATAACTGCCTGTTTCTAATCATCATTTCTCATCAAATCTTAATCCATTATGTTAAACCACCACATCACCAAACAGCGCATCACTAGGCTGAAGTTGTCAAAGGAAGCCATTTGATTGGCTTCAGGGCTAAGCTTGTACAGATTTGATATTCACTTTTGTGCAAGCATCACAAGAATCACCAAAAGGCAAATACGATGCAATGTTTTGGCTATAAAGTTTGTAAAAAACGATATTTCAAAGATATTAAAATAACATTTCTTTTTCTGCTCCCAGATGATAGACTTTGATGCTACCCTTCAGGCTGTGCTTTATACGATAGACCTTTTTTATATACAAATATAGATATAATGCCCATGATATTGTCTAGTATTAATATGCCCTGTCTGGTTTTGTTTTCTACAGGTCAGAATATCTTCATGGCCCAAAGAAGTCCCTGGGACATGGTTCAGTGAATTTAAGCGTGGGAAAATAGTAAGTCTCTTCTTTCATCTACCTCCTTCAGTTTACTGCAAAAAAAATGCCAAATACATAAACTCCTTCACTCAGTGCTAAACTGGATGGATTGCTCCATCTCTTCTATCTTTCCTGCATCTTCCCATGTACCTGTGCAGGGATACTGCAAAACGGCAAGCAGCTGCTAATAGACTCAAATAGCAGCACCACCCATAAAATTGTGAGGCAGTGACCCAAAGTTTCTCGCCATAAAGAAATCCTAAACTGCCAAATGGTTTGAATGTGTCTATACTTTAGGCAAAACAAGAGCAGAGAGAATTCAAAGTGCAAGGGGTAGGCTTTCATCATGAAAAAGATTGCTTTTAAGTAAGATAATCTACTTCCTTTTGAACCAGTGCCTCATTTCCAGTTACTGTCATTACAATTCATTACATTTCTAAGACTGTTCTATATAAAGAAGAGAGCATCAGTAAAACATTACAAGATTCAAGTAGAATGCCTGAGTATTTTAGTATTCCAGTAGTCCTCACTCTGCCCTTGAACAGTTTAAAATGGTTTCGGTAAACATCAGCTTCTTTTTCTTGTAGTCAGAAATAAAAGAAACAGGTTTGTCTTCCCCATCAGACTGCTGTCATGCTGATGTATTTCCAAAGAGAAAAGACTGTGACAGAACAATACACAGTACAGTACATCTCCACGTTACAAACTGAGGGCTGCGTTAATGCACATATTCAGATAAGGTTCACCATCAGGGTCATGTGTGTTCTGTAGACCTCTCGTTTTTCTAGATTGAAGACAGGCAAGGCTCATTAGGTTGACATTTATTAAACTGAGACAAAAAATATATTGTTACAAACATACATGTGCTATTAAACTACCATATATACTGTAAGACAAAGTAAATACAATGACTCACAAATGTATCTTGCTCTGTGCTTTTCTTGGACATCTTTCACAGCCTTTTAGAAACTCTGTTACGTATCCCACTGTATTTAAATGGAGACCAACTATCTTAACTATAGACTGTTAAGATCTTAACACACAATGGTAATAAGATAACGGTGTCCATGTAGGAATTAAAGTACCATAGGACTAACTGATGCCTACAGTACTGTAGGTGTGGAAATCCTCTGGCTGACTGTGTAATATTGTTGTTCTGGGACGGGGACTTTGGCGAGAAGATAGAATCCATCTGAGCAGAAGTCGTCTGGCCTGACTGTTTGAGCAAACATGCCTTTGTTGAACAGAGGGCTTTTCTGTGATGCATCATGTCTTCTGGTGGCCATATTTAAGCTCCTCAGCAGTTGATTTAGATGAGAGTGCTGTGGCCCCATTCAGTAATGTTTAAAGTAATAGTGACAAAGCAACTAAGGTTAATTTGACCATGTAGCCACTAGCCTTGTCAAAGCTGTTTTGGGATATCTTTGGGTTAAGAGGCAGCGACGGTTGCTGTATATCAATTGCAAAACATATGACTAATTGTTATAGGTATTTTTTTTATTTTTCCCCCGTAGCTAACTTACTTCAATATTATTTAGGCCAGGACATACTCTTCATATCTTAAGAAACTGTACACCGTACAAAGGGAAATTGTGTGGTTAGCTGCCTTTTCTAACAAATAAAATTTAAATATTTTCATTGCCTTCAACATTAATAAACTACAGACTTAATCTTATGTAAAAAAAAATATATGTATATGTATATATATATATATATATATATATATATATATATATATGTGTGTGTGTGTGTTTGCTTCTTAACCTTTGACCTCTCGTCCTTTTTGCCCACCAACAGCTTTCCTATGTTGACGCAGATGGAAACGAAATAAACATGGTACAGATGACCTTCCTCAGACTACTGACAGCCTCTGCCAGGCAAAACTTCACCTACAGCTGTCACCAGTCTGTGGCGTGGCACGACGCCACCAGCGACAGCTACAACAAGGCGCTGCGCTTCCTGGGCGCCAACGATGAGGAGATGTCCTATGACAATAACCCTTACATCAAGGCCCTTTCAGACGGCTGTGCGGTAAGCCCGGTCCATAGATCAGTTTGTCTGAATGAGCAGGTAGTGGATGTCTGTTACAGGCATCACTCAAAATTACTGTGTTTTAATTCGACTTATGTGAGCAATTCAAACGGCTAATTACAGTATGCACATTTTGCTGCTCTTTAAAGTTTGGATTTTTTCAGATGAGTTACCCTAGCTAGCTAGTGCTATTAAGAAAAAAAGAACAAAAGTCGAGCATGACTTCTGACACATTATGTCCTGTGGTGTTTCAAATAGAAGTTTAAAAACTGTCAAGCTTTGAATAGTTGGAATCAGTTACTCATTTATTTGGCACTTACTGAACAGTCACTATTATTTCTGTAAGGAAATCACATTAGTAGTGAAACAAGAATGGGAAGCTATGATTGTATTTGATGACAGATAATGATTGTTAAAAGCCCATCTCTCCTCATACACACACATTAGCACATTTTTCCCGGTAGCTCGGGTCTAAAGGAAATGAATGGACTGACCTAATGATAAGCATGAAGACACAGTGAAAGGTTTTGCCAAGTTAGAAACGTGACAAAATATGTGCTTTTTTTGTTTTGTTTTTGCTTGTCTAATCTCTTTGGCCATGTCTCTCTTGTTGCAGACGAGGAAGGGCTATGGAAAGACTGTGATGGAGATTAATACTCCCAAAATCGATCAGGTTCCAATCATCGATGTCATGTTGACTGACTTTGGGGACCCTAACCAGAAGTTTGGGTTTGAAGTTGGGCCCATCTGCTTCCTTGGCTAAATAAAAACGAAAAAGAAAAAAAAAAAGGACTTGATGGGGCCAGCAAAGAAAGTCAAGTTGAGACGTTTTGGGTGCCACCAAACCCCATTTCTAGCCCCCCACCCTTTTCTATGCCACATGCAAGTTTTGAATAAGAGATGGTGTAGCAAAGCATGTCTTTCCATGTATGTACATGTAACCCAGGAAAATACTTGTTGCCCTTGTAGGGCTCGAACCACATGACTTAACCACGTTATGGAGCAAAGGTGAAGGACATTTGAACGCGTGGCAGAGGAGGGTGAATCGGAGGTAACCAAGAGAGGGGGTCAGGCGACATAAGGGGACACAGACCTCCTCTCTGGATACTCCAGGTGCTGTATGAAAACGACTACAATGGTGCTTGTTCAAAACACACACAAAATATAAAGAGGTGCTAAGAAAGAAGGTGTATTTTGATAATTATAAAAAAAAAATGTAATTATTATTTTGTACAATACTGTTATTTCTGAATCCACTTTCAAAACTTGCATGTGTATCAGATTCTGCTTCCGGCTCTTTAATTTCTACGTTGGTTCAAAGATATACAGTGTAAGTTAAAGACATCATTCAATCAAATAAATTTATAATTCTGATATTTTTTGTTCAACACATACTGTGTATTTGTCATGAAGCAAATAAAGTGAGCATTCAAACAATTCTCTATTGCTAAATTAGACTGTATTCCCTTTGTATATATTGACAGTCCAAAGCTTAAGGTTATTTGCTGTTTTGCCCTTGTGACCGTAGGTGAAACAACTGGAAGTATCACACCAGCACGTATACACATCTCCCACTAATGTTGTGATCCTGTGCTTGTAGGAAGAAATCATGGCATTCATTTTTCCTTTATTTAATTCTATTTGTTGTTTTTTTCTGTTTTGTTTCCTGACAGGCTTTTTATTTTGGTTGTATACCTCAAACTTTCTTGATAACCTGTAAGATGCAAGGATGTTAAGCCCTGTATATACCTTGGTTAAGCAATTAAGTTTATATATTTTGGGTGGGGATTTTTTTAAAGAGAGAAATACGTTAACTGTTAGACATCCACTGTTCAAATCCTTCTGTGAATGCAATGAGAAGCCCTTTAGGTGACCCATTTTTGTAACTAAAATGAGAAAATGTTTTAATGTGCTTTTTATAGTTCATTTAAATATTAAAAACTGGATTCTAAACAACAGTGAACTGAATGTCTCTATGGTTTGTGTAAAATGACTTTGGAGTAGACCTACCTACTGTACATGTTAAATGCTTTAAATCAAGGATATGTTAATTCAACTAAGACTCTGGGCTGGTGCAATTCCATCTCTCTTGAAACCAATAAAGTACCATCTTACAATAATTCCCTTTTATTCTGAGTACATGAATGGAAACGTGAATAAAATGTCTCCTTTTGTTTTTCATAGGAAAAATTTAATTATTTTTTTGAAATGTTCCTATATTCATTGTTTATTTCCACAAGAAGGATTAGCTATGGACATATATTTACTAGGAGCTATATTTTTCAATATGTATATGAGCATAATAAGTGTTGGGGGACGACACACAAAAAAGCCATTTAACTGGAAACCTTGTTTCATTCAGATAGAGTGAAACATCAAGGCCTACAGTTTATTACACAAAGGATGTAAAGGCTCCAATAGGGTGGCGAAGGTTGTTAGCACAGTTATCTTAGCATATGTGTGGCAAATGTGAATTCTTTTCTATGACAAAAACCTTTATACCAAGTTGGAATTTCAATTTGTGCTATAGAGCTTTGTGGGATGTCCTTAACATCTTGGAATTACCTGTGAGTGTTTTGATTGTTTCTACAAAGAAGAACTACGTGTGCAACTTCTGAGTGAGAAAATTGTGAATTTGTGTCCGACCATTATGTATGGCTTGGTGTTATCTGCAGCAAAGCACAGGAAGGGAGCCTTGTTCTCACACATGCAATCCATATTGTGGTAATTAGATACAGATGTGACACCACTCTCACATCTGTACAGTAAATATGTTGCTGGAGCCAGCAGTAAGTTTAGCTTAGCATAAAGACTGGAAACGGCGGAATAAACTAGCCTGGCTCTGTCCAAAGGAAACCATATCAGCCTACCAGCACCTACAAAGCTCACTAATTAACATGTTATCTCGTCAATACTTTTCGGATACATTTAATGAAATTTTAAGGGTAAAGGGGCAGCAATTAAAACTCTCATGTTTGTGTGGCGGTATGGATCGACAGCCAGCAGCCGGTTAGCTTTCTAACAGCTAGTGTGGCTCTGTCCAAAGGTCACAAAACCTGCCCAATTAACACGTTATCTTGTTTGTTTAAACCATACAAGACCGAAGTATAAACAACAATTGACCACTTTACAGGGGGGGGGGTTACAGTACATTCCAGACAATTCAGACGACTTCCTGGAAGCTCCACTGCTAGCCTGGCAACTGCTACCAACCAACAAATAGTCCTGTCAAACACAGAATTGTTTAATTTACTTAGTTTTCGTACAAATTAAAATACTGAGACAAAGTGTCAGTGAGCAAGATTAAGCGGTTCCGTTTGGTGGAATTTTTAACCTACCAGGCTAGCTTTTTCCTCCTCCAGGCCTTATGCTAATCTAAGTTAACCAGCTGCTGGTTGTATCTTCATATTTAGTGTACAGACACGAGAGTGGTATCAATCTTTCATTTAACTCTCGGCATAGTTGGCAAAAAAGTGAATAAGCAAATTTCCTTAAATGTCAAATATCTACTTCTAGTTTTCATCTCTGCCCCTTAAAAAATGTATTGAATTTATCCTGAGTATGCAGAGTATTTCCAATTATGATTATATTAGAAATAGATCACTGCAACTCTGCAACTCCAGGCCTATTTAGTATTCAGTCATCCTGAGCCTCCTTAACAAGTGTTAGTGATGGCCTGTGTCACTTCAAAGGATCGACCACCGCTAAACCTTATTTTCTCCTCCAAGAGTGCAAAAGAAATCCACATAATAACAACTGACAAGTCTGCGCTAAGCAGCAAAAGAAATGGACTTTGTATTTTCTTTTTATCTTTCTTTCTTTGGAGTGGGGGTCTTTGTAGAGAAGCGACCAAAGAGAATGCTCATGTGGAACCACACACACAAGGAAAACAATCAAGACATTCTCCCACTGGCTTCAGAGGAGAATTCAGCTCTACACTCATGTTACTTTCAACTTGCTGTGTTTGTCTCAGGAGATTACTTGCATGCTTAATAGGTATTTAACATATATTCAACACCTGCAATGTATTTAAATGAAGCAATCAAACTGTTTTGAGTTGTTGTGGAAGATCATAGTAATAATCTCCTACATTATCATATAAATAAGTGTGAGCTTCCACGAAGTGATGTTTTTTGTTTTTGTTTTCTACCATTCTAGATTTAGAAAAAAAGAGAAAGAAGAAGGAAGAAGTAGAAGAAGAGGAAGCCACTGAACAGACAAAGAGTGCCACCTGGAGAAATGCATTCTTTATTAACAGGAAATTGATGGTAGAAATCATCACATCACTGTTTGACTGACGGATATTTGCTGAGAAATGTGGTACAGAAAATTTCGAAAAACCATGTATGGCTGTCCAAATTGCACCATCCACTGGAACAGAGGATGTGAAAAGATTACGGGTTACGCAGCACCCAAGGGATCACACAGGGCCCTGACGGTCCCATGGGCTTTAAATGTAGCCTAGATGCTCATCGGAGACAAGAGAGTATATAGCAATCCTCTATTTGGACCCACTAAGGAAGAGTATCACACTCACCTCACATCACCCTGAGACATGGCGGGAGACCTTTTTCACAGAAAGGGTCTCAAATCAAAGTTGATTTTACAAATGCACGTCGGTCAAAATGTGTCTGACATTGTGACACGAGAATGGGGATTCAAACCATGCAGTTTGATAATGTTTTAGATGCTTAGATTTATAGAGAGCTTCACATACTTAACTGAAACAAAGTCACCTCATATGATAAATACAGTAAAAAGATTCAATCTAAAAAAGCCTAAGTAGAATACAAAGGAACATTTGAAAAGCCTCGCTAAGATTTGCTACACTACACACTACACGCACTACACAAAAAGTGGAGCTGAGGTTGACGGGAATGGCATTAGTTTTGCAGGTATTTGGTCAAAAACAAAAGGATTGGTGAAATTTAAATTATGCCCTGATAATGAAAAGTTAAGAATCACCAAAGTTATTACAATTCATTCTGTGAGGCATTTGATGACAATCCATCTTGTTGGCAGGCATGGATTGGCCATCAGGAGCATAGATATACATATAAACCTTTTATATATATATATATTTTATATTGTTTATATATATCTATGATCAGGAGTACCGGGAAAGTCATGTAGCCCTCACTGCAGAGCCGCAGACCTCAATGTGGGCGGAGTTAAACGTTGAACCCCGCCGTCACGTCCGCCGTGTAACATAAACACTCACTCCTAATTACTGAGTTTAAATATCGATATTTTTATATGAGAATCAATACTAGAGCAGGAGACGTTGGGATTGTTAATATCGATACTTTAGTATCGATCCGCACATCACTAATAGACAAGAAACCTTAATGAATGTGGCGAAATAGTGCTATAGCTGATGGTTGTAATTCACCATGTGTTATGGTTATATGAATACGTCCATGGTATTATCTTATTAAGTTATGATGCATCCGAGGGATGTGTGTGTGCTGTACAGCCTGTTACATGTATGTAACGTCATTAGCGTTTCCCAAACTTGTGGGGCTATCGGCTAGCTAGCTAGTTGCTAACATCAGGGGTAGCTAGCTATATGCCTACACAACGTTACTACAGATAGTGATTACATTGCCTTGGTTCTCTCTTATGATACACCCGAGGGCTGTATGCTGTAAAGCTTGTAACGTGGATGAACGAAAACACAATGTTTAACGTCAGTGAATGTTTTAGACAATAAAAACGGCGAGTTCGTGAGTTCGCCACTTGTAAGAGACACGCTCATGAACGAGCATGTTATTACCGGTTGCTAAGACAACGCAAACAAATAGTTGCTAGTGCGCGTGTCCATCGAGCTCCATGTTGTCTTAATGCGCTTTTGAGCACTCTCATTGGAACGTACGGGGCTTCCCGCCGAACACTGTATCCACTTCTCTTAATACATCCATGACGGTGACACGGTGACGGCGGGGTTCAACGTTTAACTCCGCCCACATTGAGGTCTGCGGCTCTGCAGTGAGGGGCTTCTCAAAGTAACTGCCTGTAGCTAGCTTTTATATACTGTCTATGGTAGCTAGCTGAAGACACGAGATTTAAGCATGTCAAACGATTGTTTTAGCACCCTTTGTCTACCAGAGAGGACAAGTTAGCTGTTAGGAAGCTAATGTTAGTTATGTATTAGCATGCTAAGGCACTTGCAAACACAATACTATAGCTTTCTGATTTATTTACATTTCACAATAACACAAGTTGCATACTGTGTGCAAAATGCAACTTTAGCTTAATTTACAGACTTGTCACTTGTTTACTATACAAGACATCTTGATGCCATGCTCCACCCTCAACCTTTAGCCATCTTGCCATCATGAACCAGGCAGGCAGCCGTTTTGACTCAGTGAGTATATTATCATACTCTCTTACTTATCACTCAGCTAAGTGGCAGTTTTAGGGGCTGGTATGCAGGGTTCAAAAGCATTTTGGCTGGTGAGTCAAGCAAATCTACCAGCCACTTGCATATTTTACCAGCATTTGGCTGGTGAGTGGTGCTCATTTTGTACATGTGTTGAAGTGGAGTGCAAGGATGTTTGGTGTCCGGCTGATTGTGGTGGGCTGGTCTGGGACTCAAAAGTCCAGGGCTTTTTTTTTTTTTGTTTTGTTACCCCAGTCCAGTCCAGCCCTGCTTGTTGGGATATTTCAGTGTGGACGCAAGTGATGGACTGGACCGACTGGCCCACATGCATATACAATACCAAAGATCCTGACATAAAGATATTTAGTTTGAAGTTACTATTTTATAAGGTTTTCAGCTGTGGGCCCTGTTGAGCATGTGTGGGCGCTTTTGGTGGTAAATAACAGGTTCGTAATTCACATTCTGCAGCAAGAGGTTTTTCCTGTTTTTAGGGCTTTTTCAGGAATTGTACCTACAATTGTTGTCACTGTGGCTTAGTATGTAGGCAGTATTGTTCAGCAATCAGATATTGATCTCAAGATCAATATCTGATTGCTGAAAAATCACCTTCCTAGCATCAACATCAGCATATCAACTACAGAATGACTCAAACTGTGTTTTTGTAATGTTATTAGGGTTTCAGTATTCTAATGTCACCTTTTCAAGAGGTAATTTGGGTTATTTGCAATTATTAAAGAGGGGCTGAAAAAAACCTAAATGTCAGCAGCAAATACACACAGCCTGGAGCGCTTTTATGTTGGGGCGTTATTGGCGTATTGAGTCACACCAGGAAAGTATATTGGAAAATTAATTAAATGTTTAGTATTACTCAATTATCATCATTTTGTTTCCAAGTAAAACAAGAATAATGTTCTCTATGACGTTCCATAAATAAATGCAATCTAGTTAAAAGGGCTTTAATTACAAACATTTTGAAGACAAAGAGTCTGAACAGTCACAACAGTGGGCTGATCAGCCGTCTGTAGTGGGTCCTCTGGTTCAAATGAGGTAAACCAGCTGAGTGGAGGCTTTTCAGCTTTAATTCAAACTAAATTCTCTGGTGGCAATCAGGACCAATGCTGAATTGTAATGCTGCTGACCAGAGATAAAATACCTTGAAAAATGTGGATTTTTGATACAAAACAATGTCTTTCTCCAACATAGGAGGATTCTAACTCCTCAATAGACCCCTAATGTTGCCCCCAACACCCACCCCTTTCCCCCATCATCAAAAAAACAAAAACATAATATAATCCCTCACACATGCACTGATGTACCATATGACTCTCCCTGTACCAAATTTAAGGTCATCCACATATACTTGATCTCTCTTTACATTTGCTGCAGAACATGTACAGCATCTCTACATGACAGATGGGTTATCGCCATGTGTACACTTAATTTTTACTATTCCGATAAGACTCACCAACCCAAAGCAGGGCATTAAACCTGCAGGCAGAGTGCTCAGTCAAACAGATAGATAGGTATTGCGTGGCAATCATTTCAAAGCACGATCCCGGCTCTCAGCTCCACACAGTCCTCAGAAAGCAACCGGGGAAATCTGTTCATTACACTGACTGGCTGGGAAACACTAGGGAGTGAGCTTACTCCACTCCAGCCACCATCAATCAATCAATCAATCAATCAATCAATCAATCAATCAATCAATCAAACTGTATTTGTCACATACACTTTTACATGTAGCGAAATTATTCTCTGCATTTAACCCATCCCTCCTTCTTTGAGGGAGCAGTGGGCAGCCAGTCGCAGCGCCCGGGGACAGAAAAAAATAAAAGAGAAAAGAGAGAGAAGCACATCACATCCTTTCTTAGCAAACTGTGTGTATGGATGTAACATGCTCTAAGCTATTTTCGTGATTGAGTTAGCTGAGTTAGTGAGCGGGCTGATGTTACTGTATTCTCTAAAGGGAGATGAAGGGGCCGATCAACTACTGTAGGGAGCCAGAGAGCTGAAATTACTTTCATAACAATTGACAATTACATTTGTATATGTCAGCGTATCTCTGGGACTGTACAGAAATTCTGCCGTTCAGACTCTGTCAAGGGCCTCGGTTCAGACTCATGTATGAGCAAGACTCCAATCAGGCAAATTAAACTCCAGCCAAGAGAAAACACAAAATTGAGGCAGACGTCAAAAACACTCATATTGACAACTTAACATTCTCATCACATTCTGGGAGCATAAGTAGTAAGCAGTCAAACACAAAAGGTATTAAGGATTGTTTTAGGATTTAATTTTATATGCAATTTTGCTAAAACACTACCTTCCCAGTAAATCAGCCACCTGAGCTTTTTTTTTTTTTTTATCGTTTTTATTATTTCTTTTATTTCTTTCACACGTGCACACGCAGGGTTTCCGCTATATGCATGTAGCAGCGGCACACTGACGCTCAATCAGCTGTTGAGCCGTCTGTCGGCGAAAAGTCAGCCTCTCTCTCTCTCTCTCTCTCTCTCTCCCCCCCCCCCTCTGAAGCTGAAAAACTGGAACATGAAAACCGCACTCATGCGGGTCCCGTGAAATATGACCGCTACAGTTTATCGGAAAATAGTGTTGGGCACACTGACTTTTGATGACTTTACTGTTTATCAGACCCCAGATGTGACAAGAAGCTAACGTTAGCGACTAGGGTACCGTCTATTTACTGGATTGTTCTGAGGTAACCGTCGGTAGCAAACATTAGCAGACAAGCCTGTTGACAGCAACGGTAGTGTTCACATGTATGCACAATGACACATAAAGCAAACTTGCTAAAAAAGGAACTATACACTGTTTTCATGTAACGTTACTGTTGACGTTCTTGGCCTGTGTGTGTGTTTTGAGAAATATCTTTATGCTTCAAGGTTATATTTATTTTATTTTTATTTGTTATTTATATATTATTTTATTGGCATTACCTGGTTTCCTGTTTTACCTGCGATCGATTATCTATTCATTATATGCTAAATGTAAAATGTTCTTTTAAAGAAAAGATAGAAAATAAATATCTGTGTGTGCTGTAAAGTGGCTAGAAAAAATGAAATTGGAATCGGCTAAAATCGGTATCGGCTGGTCAAACTCAATGAAAAATTGGAAAGCAGAATCGGCCTAGAAAATTGTAATCTGTGCAACTCTGCAACTAAAACATAAAACATACAACTCTGAAGTCTGAAGAATTTAACTTATACAACTCTATAAAGAAGGCCTTCTGCCTGTCATAAAGTAGAACAATTAAACTCTAATTAGTTAGATAACTTTATATCAGGTACGTATATGACAGTAATACCAAAGAAAATACAAAATTTGTCAATTCAGGTGTGCAAAATTGTCACCCTGGTTTGTGTGATCTGTGTCGATCCCATGAGTTTATTTATTTTAAGTTCCCTGAACTAATGTCCCCCTTACATTTGTAGCAGCAGTTAAATTAATTCTAGGGTGACTTTTCCCCTACATCCTCATGCTAAAATCAACTCTAAATACCGGTACACATTTTTTTTTAAATCTTTTTTCTTACTTTGCACCCCTTCATTTAATTGAATATTTTTTTAAATATTTTTTTTTATAGTGTGTAGTTTATGTACAATGTGCATTTTTTTTAAATGGTGCAATATGTTATACTGACAGCTAGTGTTTAAAATAGTTACTGCAGTACAAATTCAAAATACTGGAGAGAGTCGTCTCCCCCGCCCTCTCCTCCTCAGACTCTAAGTTCACGTTGGTTGCCAGGCTGAGACAACAGCATCCATAACAATGTTGCTAGATGCTTGTCTCACATAGCCAGACATACTTCACAGCACAGTGGAGTAGCTAACGTTAGATGCTGGCTATATTGACAGTCATAAAAGCCCGTGCTCACGTGGAGCTCTGTACCCAACTGACACACACACTTTTTCGGTTTAGAATTACGGTAGGAACCGCTAAACACACAACAACCTCGCCGTCCTCTGCACCCGACGGACAGACACACTTCATCGGCTTAGAATTACAGTAGGAACCACTAAAAATAACACTACCGTGCCAACATGATATCATGGTGTGTTAAGTGGTGTGGGATCTGTACACATTTTCACAAAGGAAACGTGACACGCGTGACACGAAGGAAACGTGACACGCGGGACATGATCCCCGGTCTCCTGGGTGAAAGTCTTGTGTTTTACCCATTCGCCACCCCAACCATAGAGTGGGTAAACCCAGGGCGTAAATTCACACACAATCGCAAGGTAATGTAAGTCAATTGAGGCCAAATGCCGTTGATAAACATGCTAAAAAAAGTATAGTATGCGTCTTGATAACACGCCAAAAATTGCATACAAATTGCTGTGTCATACATACGCCACTTCATGACATCAGTTTGACCTTGCAGTCCTCTTCACCCGACTTAACACACTTTATTGCCGTTGAATAATGGCAACAATCGCAAAACCCACTGCAAACTCACGATCCTCTCTTTCTGATTTACAGCACCCATCTCTTGGCTTCAAATAACTCACCATTGTTGGCTACGGCCGCTGAACAGGCTACACGTTGTAAACAGCCGTGGCCCGCATGCCTGGTCCTCCAGTAATGTAAGCAGTTAGCAGTGTTAGCATGGCGCCGTTAGCCAGGACCAGTTGGGATCACTTAATGGCTGTGTCTCAATTGTTTTTGCAAGTTACCAACTCAGGTACTCTAGCTATATAATTCAATGTGAGTACATGAATGTTGAAATTACATAAAATGCCCATCCCTTGTAGCTGTGATAAATTAGCCTGAAGCTAATGCTTACCTGTTCAGGAGGAAATTAGCCAACGCTGCGTTCTGTTGGGCTCTAAGCTATCTCCATCTTTCAAATGCATCTCCAATAGTTACCCGGGGTTTGTCACGTCTCTGGTCACGCAACTGTTAGAAATATGCTGTTTTTTTTAGGTCGGGTAGAATCTATCTCCGTTGATCCTGTTTGTTTGTTTGCTGCTTTCGTGGCTGTACTAACATTACAGCTGTAGCGTGCTGGGTTTACGTTTTTACAGGTATATCTGGCAACCCGGCCTGGCTGTCAAACTGGGTAGTTGATAACAACACACAGGCCAAAACGCAAACAGAAATTCCGTCACGGAACGTAAATTTCAAAAGGAGAAAATACTGGCATTAGCATTGTTGTCAGAAAAGATATTTCAACTTAGCTGAGCATGTTTCCTTAATATCTGATGACGCCTTGGGGTCATTTTTGGATTTATTCCAGTAAATATATTACATGTTGGACCTTTAAAGTTTGTCACTGACTTGCTACTGATACAGGCCCCAGTGCAACCGCACTGCCTACACTGTCTATATTTAGGCCCTTGGTGTCGTCACTGGATATTATAATTTGCACATTACAAACGTCATCCATTTCTCATATCCACAGGTGCAGTGTAGCCCTGGGGTTATAAAGTATGATGCCGCATGACTCACAGTCAGTCTTCACAGAATGTCAAGATGTGTTTGTCTTTTGGGATTAAAAGATTTTGATAAATGAAATGTGAGTGTGTAACACTAAATGGTTTGGTATGGGTGTTTTTGTGTGGATAATTTCTGTTCTGATTGGCTCATTTAATTTACTCGGTGGGTGACTTTAAAAAACAGTTTGACATTTTGGGAAACTTACTTATTTACTTTCTTGTCGACTGTAAAATGAAAAGATCACGGTTAGCTTATTTTAGCAGAGAGCACAACAGCAGAGAGAAACAGACTTAATTGCGGTTTGGGAGTTTCAGGTGAACTCATGAAAGTCGTTGCCGTAAATGTAACATTATGGTCAAGCCAGGGGCTGACTGTGGTCGAGCCATCAGTGTGCATGGAGATGAGGGGCTATTCACTGTTATTCCACGCTGGTAGACGTTCTTCTTCAGCATTTAGCGGCAGACTAGAAAACGTGTAGGGGTATATGCTGCGAAAAGAAACACACAGGCATACTTATCATTATACTCATACAATAATAGTTCTGATTGTTAATCACCACTATCATCTCTTCCTGCAGTAATCATCGAGTAGTAATATTAATATCCCAGTCCTTGCAGGGTAATCATGTGATAGTGACCGCCAGAAGAGTTTTATGAATCCATTGTTGCAGTCACAGTAGAATCCAGGAATCAGTCACTCTCAGAACATCCCTGTGGAAAAACCCTCGCACTGTCATTAATGATTGAGTGGGAAAAAAATGACACTTCTGTGGTATGGCCCTGAACTGGTACCTAGTGTATAAGGTCTTTTTCTATGTTTGCCTTTCAAAATCCTCAAGTGGAATTAAAGGCCATATTTAAAAGGGGAGATAAAAAGTATAGGGAGTGATCAGAGAAGCACAGCAAGTGATTGTGAACAAGCCCTAAGGCACATGCCAAGGCTCCACTCGTTAGAAAACCTGGAAGACTGTCAACAGCAGATCCACCGGGACCTATAACAAAGCTCACCCCATGAAATGCTTCAAAGACATGCACTCATTTGAATAAGTTCAGATAAGTCCTGCTCTGCACTCCCCCATCCTGTGCATGAGGTATTGTAGCCGCGCATGGCAATGAATCCCGAACAGGACACAACAGGCTCTCTGACCTCCCTGCCAATAAATTCTAGTGCATCTCCTGGGAGCAAGTGAGCCGGTGAGCTCTTAAATAGCAGGTAAGGGACAAGCGTGAAGATTGTGTTTACTAGCCAAGGACAAGGGAGGCAAATCTCACTGGGCAGGAAAGACACCGCACAATAGATCTTGGCAGCACCTGTTAAAACATTTAACAGGTAGACTTTTCAAAAGCCATTTCTCTACTTGAAAACATCCCAGGAAGATAAGTAAAGAAGAGAATGAAGCAACATAAGGAAGGGGTATCTCTATGTTCATATTTAATAAATAATGTTGGATTAACGATTAAGCAAGACAAATCTGACCATATGGAGAATAGCTGCATTCTCTGAAGAATAATGTAATAATACGTATCTGTTTATTCTGGCCTAGTGTGGGTATATTATGAAAAAAACATTTTTTTAGTTAAAGTTGTTTTAGACATTAAAGCAGACCAAGTCTGTCTCTATGTGAGTGGCTGCAGAATTAATTCTGTGAATTATTAGTTCTTTGAACATGCTGGTGTTAGGTGGTTGGGCAATTACCACTGTGTGTATAATGTGTGTATGTGTGATATGGTCCAATATTCCATTTCTTTTCTTGTTGCTCTCAGCTTTTTTTCACAGTGTTCGGCAAGATAAAGCCAGGATTTAATTAGTAAATACTTTATGAGGAGTGGAACTTAAATGTTGGTTGGTTTGGTAACAACACAGGCTTAAATGTAAAGGTCCCATATTGTAAAAACTTTGATTTCAATGTTTATTTTTTATTAGAAAGTGGGTTGAGGTGCTATATAAATACTGTGAAAGTATGAAAACGCTAAATCCACAGAGAAATGCCCACAGTTCGTATTCAGAATCAATGCCTTTAATACAAGAACCGCCATGGCCCACGCCATTGAACGCTGTGATTAAAAAAAATTTTAATTATTCTGTCATTGTTTTTGCCGTTTCCCTCCTGCTCTGACTTTAACCTTATTTCCAATTCTGCACATTCCTACATTGTCATGATAGAATAACATTTTTAAAAAAAAGAAGGATTTTTAGTTTTTCATAAAAACACCCTCCCCCCCCTTCAGTCGCCAGGAGCAACGGCTAAACCTAACCCTCTCCTCTACAGCCGAGATGACACGTTTCCATGACGACCGTCAGAACTGTCGCATGGGTTGTGCCAATGACTTTTTTCTCATTCTTTTTTTCTTTTCGTTTTTTTACATTCAATATTTTGTATGCATGTTCTTAACATCATATGCTCTAAAATAAAAATCTGTTTCTGAAAAAATCAACAACAAAAAAGTATTAATTTATAATGTTACGCATTACTCTGCGAGAGTGCGAGCGAGGAAGAAGGAGACGGGAGAAACAATGTCAGCAAGAGCGCGACCTATTTTGCAAACACTGGACTACGCAGACTTTATTGCTGAGTTAGCAGGCAAGAAGGCAAGGAAAGTGACTTTCACTTTATCCAGCATGGCAAGTCAGACGCTATACAAAGCTATAATTCAATTCAATAGTATTTATAGTATCAAATCATAACAAGGGTTATCTCAAGACACTTTACAAATAGAGTAGGTCTAACCCACACTCTACAATTTACAAAGACCCAACAATTCTAGTAATTTCCTCAAGAGCAAGCATTAAGTGCGACAATGGCGAGGAAAAACTTCCTTTTAGGAAGAAACCTCGGCAGACCCAGGCTCTTGGTAGGCGGTGTCTGACGGGGGCGGTTGGGGGTGTTATGAACAGTGGCAATAACAGTCACAATAAAGATAATGGATCAGTGACTAGAAAAAGTATTTGTAGTAGTTCATGTCATATCAGGGCACTGCAGGGCGTTACAGGATGTAGCATGGCACAGCAGAGCATAGCTGGACATAGCAGGGTGCAGCAGGACGCAGCAGGACACTGCAGGGCACCGTGAAGAATAGCAGGGTGTAGCAGGGCGTGGACTTGGAGCAGGACCACGGCGACAGCTGCATCCATGATCTTGGTGCCACTCTAATCAAGGAAACATGCTGGGCGAGAAAAAACATAAGGACTGAGGGGAATAGACTCCCCAGAGCTAGGTTAATAACAAGCATTTCTGGGACATGGATGCACACAAATTGGAAGAGAGAGGAGAGAGAAGCTCAGTGTGTCAAAGGAAGTCCCCCGGCAGTCTAACACTAAAACAGCATAACTAAGAGAGACAGGTTAAACGTACAATATGTAACTTTCTGCCGCTAGGGGTCTCTCAACCAAAACAATGGATTGTAAACATGAACTTGGGTTTGTTGTAACGCTAGCTAGCTACTCAACGAGCCTGAGAGACAGGTGTGGGTGCTGGTGGGGATTGCCGGGGGAATCTCCGATGGCCGATGTGAACATCTCCAAGCTGCCCGGAACGATCTCCCCCTTCACTTTGCTTTAATCTTAACTATTTGTTTTGATGCTTGTCGGGTTAATTTAGCTAACTGCTAATACAGCTAAACGCGAAGCGGTGAGAAATTCGGCATGGAGGAGATTTTTGGCACGAACACTGGTAGCTAGCGCTAACGGAGACCAGCTAACATTAGCTATGGATGGCCGCTGTTGCGACTCGGATCTGGGTCTGATATGGTCTGTTTCCCCACGCTTCATTAAACTGCCGTTAGTGTCATAAGCACCCGGCACCGGAGTTAAATGCTGTATAGTACTTATACTGTATGGATTGCTGTAATGGTGGCTGGCTGGCTGGCTACGGGCTAACGGTAACTGGCTATTGCAACATGTCCCAGCACCAGAGCCGATCCGCCCTATACGCTCACTACGCAAGCTGCGTAGGGCCCCGCAAATTACTCGAGGCCCCGCCTCCCCCTCATGTCATAGCGCGTCAATTAATGTTTACAACATCCATGACAAAACTAAGCGAAACTATCATTCTGGTCCTAGAAAGAGGAAAAAAAACACCATGAGAGTCAATTGCGGGAACAACAATCAGGTAAACTCGTGTTCTCTCCTCTAAAGTTATGTTTATGTGCATTTCTATTGTGTGTTTTTTTCGGTCTTGCTAACCTAGCTGGGCAGGCAGGCAGTGCATCTCTTGTCTAGCTGCTAACGCCAGTCACTTCCAGGGCTGTGTTTTGTGACTTTGTGCCTGACAAAAGTGAGAGTAAAATACAATTATTTATTACGTTTGATAAACGACTAAGTGCAACGGTGTTTGTTTACTGCGGCTCGGAAAAGATAACCGCGTTGGGTGTGTTATGATGCGTTAGGCGCGTGCATGAATTGAAACATGCATTTTTCAAGCAGAAATATATGTGAAGACCAGACAGACTGTAGGCTCCAATATATGGGCGTGAATGATGGCACTCCTCATCAAAGTACACATTATACATACTTTTAAGACACTGATTATCTAGTCTCAGACAATGTGTACTTAAAAACTCTAAACAACTGCACTAATTATGCAAGATAGAAAGCAATGTTTTGACAATTTGATATTGATTTATAGGCTATATTGAATTTAAAATGTTGATTAGCTGGACATACTGGTCAATATGGATGCACATTCCTCAGTAAATAATAACCATAAATCAAGAATTGCATCAACATGCATAATACAAACTTTAACATGCTATGGCAAGCCATTTTAGCTTTCATTCATTCACAGTTTATGCATTTCTGATATCAAGAATTCGATTTTTTTACTATTTGCAAAGTGAATTCTTGATTATTTTTACTAGTAGGGCCCCTTAGTTAATTTTTACCTACCAATGTCTATTTTTGATATCAGGAATTACATGTTCACTTGTACAAAAATTAATTCTTGATATCACTCACAGGGATTATTGATATCTGCATCACTAGTTCACTATTTAAATATTACAAGAAAGTGCAGAAAAGGAATATTTTGATGGTAAGATTTTAATTCAAACATTCAAATGTTTACACATTTGTAACATGTAACGAGAAGTGTAAATGACTGCTTAACTAACTATGTGATATTCTTCTCCGTTTATTCTAGACAGTCCAAATAGTCTGGTGGTGCCCATACTGATGCCGAAAATGCCCAGGCTGTAGAGAGAACCAAAGTTAATCCCAAAAGCCAAAGTTCAGGGTTATAATTTATTATTTTCTTCTTATTTATGTTTACGTTAATATTCACTTATTTAATAATATTCACTTGTTATCTTAATATTATAGAAAATACTCTATTCAATAAATATTGTTGGTTTGAACCTCATTCTGTTCTATATTGTTGTACTTATTCTTTGTCTGTTTTGTTTAAAGGAGGGAGGATTGTATTGGGAGCACTGAAGTGTCAGGTGTGACTGTGTTGCAATGGCAAATGGTTTACATAGCTCACGGGTCAGGTAGAGGGCCCCTTAGCAGAATTTTGCTTAGGGCCCCAGGGAGGTCAGGATCGGCACTGCCCAGCACCAAACGAATAGCCGGGACGGCTGTGTTGTCAGCTGTTATCCCAGTTAGACAGACCGGGGTGCTAGCTAGCTAAATTAGCATTAGATTAGTCGTCTTATCTATACAGTTAACGTTAACATTACTGGTAAACTCATTGGTGGGTTAGCCCAGCGCTGCTTTTATCCGTGGTGAAAACAATCATGCTACTAATAACTTTATGAGCGTGTTGAACGATGTGGTAACCCTATAATGTTATCCACCAAGCATTAGCTAGCTAGCATTAACGTTAGCTACTTGTCAACCAACACAATGTAGTAACGTTAAACTGGATCGATAATGATATGTATCAATAAATAAGATCTCTGCTGTATTACTGTGTTGCAAAGTGGCATGTTATTAATCACCAAATGATGATGCGTGGCAGAAAAAGCAGTATTATGATTAGGAGTATTTTTTTCTGTGACATTGTATGATTTACAATTACGCTCAAACATATCATTTGGGTGCTCGTGTTTTGAAGGAAGTTACGAGTAACTAGAGGTTGAAAGGTTATATGACGTCACTGACAGGCGACTAGGAAGGAAAGGAAACGTGACGTGTCTGAAAATAAAATAACAGATTTCTCTGGGTTTGAAGTTTGGTGGAAACATTTGGGAGAGTGTAACTACACATCTCAAAAAAATATATAACATAGGTATGGTCGTTTTTAGACATTTTAATGCAGAAATGTTACATATTGTACCTTTTAAAGAGAGGTGCCTGGTCGGGCTAGAACTCTCCCCAACCGGATCGGGCTGTACTGGCCTGCCTCCCTCTACTTTAATTATATCATTGATTATATGGTAGATGAATCTGACTATGAAGAGAAGCAGAGAAAAGAAGGAAAGAATATAAAGTGACATGCAGCTGAGCTGCAATGCCATAGGTCAGACGGCATTATTCTGACAGCTAAATAGTCCGTTATCTCTCTTAACACAACTTTCTCTGTGGCAATGCCTTTCATCCTATCTATTTTGGCACGTATTTCAGCAGCATGGACAGAGGGCGTACGTCCACATTTAACAGGAGAACAAGCATGCACGCACACATGCAGGCTATGACTATTTAGCTGTCTATATAACGGCAGTCCCCGTGCAGGTAGACAGTGATTCTTGTCCGCATCGCATCGCAGTGTATGTCAATGAGCCGGGCCTCACAACCCCCCCCCCTCACGACAGCTCTGACGGCCGAACAGCGCATTCAGACAATGAATGGTAGATAGAAAACTAATTTGCATGCCAACATTCACTCACATGCACTTATAATCACGCTAAGGTATGTAGGCCCACTGTATTGATCCTTTATGTGTAAAATATGACTCTAGCAATATTCTATGATAATATCAGGAATGTTATTAATGTGACTCATTTGAGCGAAACATTTAGGTTTATAAATTGTTTTATTTTTATAGGTCACACACAACTACACTCTCATACTGTACTACTGACATCAGTTTCAACTGTTTTCAAATTTTTTTTTTCAAAACCTTTCAGCTTGAAGGTTTCTTTTATTTGTCCATAAGCACAAGTCCTTACATGCTTATGGTACAATTCAATTATCTACTCTAGTCTTTTGAGTAGAGTTTGCACAATAAGTGTGTTTCCATCAACCTGTTTTCATGAGCATTTTTCAGTGTGCTCATAAAAGACCTGAGTGGTAAGACTACTTTGTAATTTTCCTGACAAGTTTTCCTAAAAGAAAACATAAGATGCATAATAAAATGTAATCCAAGAATAAAGTCGTAGATCCCAATTGTTTTGGCTTGTGGCAACTTACATAAAAGCTGAGTCCCGAGGCTCCTTGCCACAATTCAGATGTCTATGAGGTTTTAGCCGTTTTACTAAAGCTTTTACATTTAGCTGTAGTAAACTAGTTAAAACCAGCTCCACTTTAAACCAGCTACAACACAAAAGTAAAATGCTATTTTTGCTTCGATGCATTAACAATCTAATAATGTATCTATAACAATGCATCTGTCTGATGGACCATTGCATAATAATGCCTTTTACTTTTATACATTAACTACATTTTCAACAATATTTAACAATATTTCAGTACTTTGAGTAAGGTTTTGAAGGCATGGCTTTTGCAGTATGTGCATACAGTGTAGTATTGAGACTTCTACTCAAGTAAAAGATCTGAACACCACTGGGAGGCTAACAAGAATAAGGGATAGCCATAAAAACCTAAGAAAGAATGTATCCCATCCACTGTTTCATCCTAAAACGCTCCTCTGTTGTCACAGTTTCCGAGACAAGTTAGAAAGAACGCTCTATATACAAGGTCACACCTATCGTATCGACCTGCCTCTGATGGATTTGATATTTAGCCCACATCTCCTCAACAGCCTTATTCACATCACAGCCATTTGAAGTCCTGTCACACTCAGAGAGGGACAATATTCTACCTGGCATTTTCCTGGAAATAAACTATACAATAGCAAAGTGCTGTCATCATTTTGAAGCTCTGACATTATGTCCAGACCCTCTTTATTTGTCACCACTATAGAAAACGATTAGCATTTCTGGATCCAATTACTTTTTTTTTTATTCATTGAAATTATGTTTATCTGCAGAACAGGTAGCATCAAATTCTGAAATAATAAATAATAATAATACTAAATACTACACGATTATATCACAGTTTTATTCTGCAGCTCCAAAACTAGCTCAAATTTATCTGACTCCCATTACGAATCCATATAAAATTCATAAATTTACACAAAACAGTCGGTACTGGCATCAGACCAGTCACTGGAATACTTGATGTGAGCTAAATCCCTTATTTGAGCTGAAAATTGATAATGTCACACATCACTGGTCTAATCCTTTGAGTTGAAACAGCCCTCCAAGGCAGCACAGTGTGGTCTGTATGATATACCATGCTGCCTGACTATATTATGCCCTAATGTATATGTGGCCTGATATGTATAGTCTACAGTCTGCTGGAAGTTTAGGCACCTGCTATTGTCCACTATGAGTTGGTTATACTGTCACAGAAACAATTCCTCTGAGACTAACAGATTGTTGTTCTGATTAATAATGCAATTAACAATGCAAAATCTAATCAAATTCAGCCTCACTCGTATATTAGTGGAAAACTATGATGCTATTGTTGAATTACATTTTCGTTTTTAAGTTTGCATTATTATTTCAATTAAGTCCCATATGGGCTTCCATAAGACCTTGTCACAAAACGTGTAAAAAAGTAATTTATCCAGGACATACAGCACTGTACTTATGTTTATGTGATAAGAAAAAAGAGTTAAAGGACATGAATGTTCTGCAATGAGGAACCATTTTTGTTCCTGCCTTCCAAAGTTAGGCGAATCTCTTCACATTGTACTGTATATCCATCCAAAGTTCAAAAGTGAAGACGCCAAGCTAGCGCAGGTGCGTTTAGGGCGTGTACGAATCCACTTTTGCTAGTTTAACGGAGAAAAAAAGGGTCCGTGTGCTAGCCGCATGGTTCAAAAGGGTTGTACTCAGTGTCTTAATTGATCAGAGGTGTGTTTTGGGCGTAACATGCAATAAACCAATCAGAGTGTCATCTCCCATTCCCTTTAAAAAGCCAGGCATGTTTGTACCTTGGCGCATTGCTATGATGGCGGATTTGCTAAACAGGAAGGAGAGATTTTTCAGGAGAAGAAACTGATCTGCTTGTGCGTGAAGTGAAAGCGCACGAGCAGATCATAATAGTTTGTCACATTGTAATATTTTTATTTTTAATCTTTTCTATGTTTGTGTGCTGCTGCGCGTGTGTGTGTGTGTGTGTGTGTGTGTGTGTGTGTGTGTGTGTGTGTGTGTGTGTGTGTGTGTGTGTGTGTGTAACAAGCATAGTGTGTGCGCGCTGTGCACGAGCCTAGGCGCATTTTATTAATGCGCTGTTAAAATAACAATGAAATGCTGCGTTATTGACTTTAGACCAGGTTTTTGTTGGTCAATGTCGCAATCACTTTCCGCTGCCTCAAGATAGCAATATGCCATGCACCTGAACACACCTCCCTGTAAGACCAGCACGCCCATGGGCGCAAAGATGGCCGCAGGTGCATTTGCTATTTACACGATGCGGGCGCTGGACGGGAAATTGACAACTGCGTCGGTCTCACGCTAGCAAAGACACTTGCGTCGGCTTTGCGCTGCAAGATGGAGCCCTAAGACTGCAGACAGAAGCTGGAAAAAAATTCTGCATTTAAATTTGAAAAACTAGAGAGGCAATTTCCCACTAAGACTGGAAATTACAACGCTCAGGCACGACGGTGAACAGAAAGCTGCAGCTGCAGAGAGCCAGATTGACTATTATTGAGCATTTGACCATGAGCCAGCCGCGCTGACATTTTATTGACGCGTTTCAGGGGTCATTTTACATCTGTGTGGCTTGGTCGAAAAATGAGTCACAGCACTTCTCTCCTCAGGGCTTTGGAGAGAATGAGCTGACCCTTACCTTAATCATACAGACTCAGAAAGAAGGTGTGTGCTTGAAGCCTTGAGATAATGAAATGATGACAGTTACTGCATGCTCTATCTTCCAGAACAAAGTTTGCATTGTATGCATGCCAGGGCAGGCTGAAAGGGAGGAGAGACATGGGGGGTAAACTGCAGCAAAGGGTATGAGGTCAATAAGGGGACCCTGACTACAAACACTTTCCCCGTGCTACATTAGATCCCCATTGATCCCCATTTCTATTGGTTACTGTTGCAATGCTTGTCAAGCTTTCCATTCTCACACAGTAGCCTACATATGCGTATTACCACTCAAATTTATATAATTTTTTGTAACAATAGGTGGTAGATTTCAGACAGTAGATTCCAACAGTGACTGTTGATTTTGTCAGCTGAAATGACAATACACATATAGCTAGAAAGCTAATAAAACTAGTGCAAGCTTTATGAGTTGGTTTCTTTGGTTGACATTTTAATGTTTCCAGCTACCTAATAATAAAGCAAGAACCAAGAGGTCTTAAATATGCACTTGATAGCTACATAGCTGTTACATTATATTGTGCCAAGAGACGGGGGCTAAAGGCTACATGTCCAGCCACAAAGTCAGCATCCTTAACAGTTGATAATAAACAATATAATAAAGAAACAGTATTGTTCTTCTATTGAAGCATGACTAGTGTTATAAGAAATGTAAAATTAGCCATTAACATTTGCTTCCACACAGTGGGAGACTAGTCAGGATTTGGTCCTTTTTGTACACACTAAAACACAGCCATCCACATGAACTAATGAATATTGTTTTTCCTGTTTTACTGCAGTAGTTTTAAGTTTCAGTGCTGTGATCTAATTGCTATTTCAGTGGCTTTTTATGCAATACTATAGATGGATAAAATCCATTACGCAGTTTCAGTCAAACCACAATACAATACAAGTCACAACAAATATTCATCAAATCAGCATTAGAGAGTAGAGTATTCAACAGAGATGAGAGTTTTGATTAACATAAAGATTAGCTGTTAATAACAATGTAATCTTCACCTTGTTGACCCTATTCTCATCAGTTATGACCTTAATTTTAATATGATGAAGTAGGGCTGTAACGATACACCAAACCCAAGATTCGGTTCGTATCACGATTTTTTTTCAGGATACGGCACCAAAACGACTAATAGTAATTTAAAGATGTGGTAGCATTGGATCTGGACGGGAAGGATAACTCTGGGAGTTGGAAGGGGTGTGTTGAGATTCTTCATCTGTGTCGAGATGAAGGCCCTTTTAATCATTTAAAAATATTAGTCTTTATGGGGCAAGTAACCATATTTAGTCACTTCTGCACACATTCAAAATGCCCTCCCCCTGCCTCCATTTGGAGTTGTAGAGTCATGTGGTTTTCTCTCAGCCAATCAGGGGAAATCAACCTATCTGACAGATATTGACATCATGGCAACTGACCAATCGGCAGTGGCCTGGAGCACCTCAAACACAGCCATCTTGCAGAAATCATAAATATTGTTTTTTTTAACCTGGCGACTCCCATAGCTATGGTAATAACATAATACCTAAACATGGTAAGTTGATGTAACTCACAAATTATTTGGTCGACAAGTTGTTAAATATTGAGATTGTTGTTATTTGCATAGCATTTCTAAAAATTAGCTTACTAATGTTTTGGCTGAAAGCTAAATGCACTATATTTGATCATATGCCCCGTTCACCTAAGACTAGCATGAGTGGCAAAAGTATCAATTTTTAGATATATGCCTTATGAATGTAGAATGTATAGTTAAATGGCATACACAGGTGCTTATTATTAGTGTGAGGCCTAGTACTGTGTGAATTGATTTTAATTACTCAATATTGGTTTGTGATAAAACACAATTATGAACAAATATAAGTGGTACTAACAGTAATTATAATTGTCTTTTCTGTTTTTATGTTACTTTTCCTTAACAAATAAATCAGAGTTGGCTTAATATTGTTATAATATTGTGCCCATATTATGAAAAATCACTTTTTCTGGGATTTGGGGTGTTATTTTGTGTCTCTGGTGCTTCCACACGCATACAAACTTGGAAGAAAAAAAACATCCATGCTGTTTTGAGTCATAATAATCAATACCTCAAGACAGAGATGGTTCTAAATAAATGTTCCTTGCAGTTTGTGTGTGTTTTCTCATAATTGTTTTTATTCATTCTCTGTAAAATGTTTTACCCTAGACGGGCAAGTGCTCATATATGGTAACTTCACTGACCTTGATTTGCAATGCAAAGATGAAAAATATTGATAAAATTTTCTTTTTAAATGTCCTGTACCAGGTTAACATTTTGAATTTCCAAAGATTTCAATAAAGGGTTAAAGAAATAGCTTGAGTCTTAATGGGAACTTTTATCCTTAAATAACCTAAGGCTTTGAGATTTATTTAGCATGTGATAATCAATATATGCCAGGAGTCATTTTGGGATGTAATGTTGTAATTTACTATGCTGCTTTCTATCTCCTTCTCTTTCGGTTAATGATTTCCTCTGGTCTCCCAGAAGGACTTTCAACAAACCGCACAGAATGGGCCTTAACTTGTTGCCAGCTTTTGATTAAAAGGTGTAGGTGGAGAGAGCAGGAGAGCTGCTGGTGATAGTACAAACATGTAAATGATCATTTTTGTGGGTGGGAAGCAGTTATCCTCCTCTCTGCCTTATGGTTTGCATATAAGGTGAGGATTGGAAGCTCAATATACATTAGTGTTAGACTGATATATGGGGCCAATATTGGACCATTAACTGCTGCCTGTGAGTTATTCAGAGTACCCCAGTAAGTGTGTTATGAAGGCTAAAATAGCTTCAAAATATTTCATTTTCCCAAGTCTACTCAGTTATGCACGATGTAGTAAGATTGTTTGTCCACACACCTCTGCAGCATAGCATGTCAAACAGAGAAGCAAAGCAGAATCACAGAGAGGTAAGTGACCTGAGAAGAAGACATGCCAGCAAAGAGTAAAGATTGAATAAAGACAGCAAGCATTCAGTCTATTATGACTCATACAGCACCACTGTTGAGCCAATCAGTGGAGAAATTACCATCAGTAGTCAGTGTGATTGTCTGTATGGCACCATACTCGGCCTAAGAGGTTGGTATAAAAGATTGGGCAGCAAATTCTCAGACATGCCCTGACATGAGTCCACACCAATATTTCGTGTTAAGTGTTATACAGGTTTTAGTGTTTGTCAGCAATGTTCCTTGTTCATTTTTCGAAGCCATGCTGCATCCTCATGCCGGGTCTCCTGTCTTATATCAGACCTGTGTTTCCACCCAGACATACACGTAAATTCATTACAGTAGCTTAAAGTAGAAAGGATTGTTTGGTTTTCAGTTAATTGCTCTAACCCTTTGGCAAAATTAGCATAATCTTGTAAGTACAGTATGTGGCAGATGCAAATGCAGGATGCATTACGCTCCCAAGTCAGCTCACAATTTGGCCAGTACTTTCTTAGACATCAGATGGGACTAACAAGCCAAGGCATATTTTACTGTGTAAGATAACAAAGAGATTTATATTTGGTTCAAACCAAAGAGGAGTCATACTCCAGAGGCCACTCAACTACCAGCATCCAACAGGCAATTATATAACAGCTAATTGGTGCACTGTACATTGTAATTAGCTGTGTTGTTGTTGTTGTTGTTGAAAGTTCTTGAGCTTAATTTGAAGAAGCAACACCTTGTCAAGAAGACTATTTTATATCTTACAGTGATCATAAACAATAGCAATACTCTTACTTCTCCAAAGTAAAGGCAGTGAAATTAGCTGATTACGTAAAGATCCAGCAAAGTATACAGTGAAGAGGCAGCATAAACCATAAAAATGTTCATCTTGTTAATGTGAAAATCATTACTACAACAGGGGTCCGTTTCAGGTAGGAGGTTCAACAAACTCTGGGCCAGATGTACGTACATTTGCGAACGTAGCGTTATCAGCGCCATGGCTCACCCGCAGATAGCGAACGCAATGATACCATAGTTTACGCCATATTTACAAAAACCTGCAGGTCATCCGTAATTAGCGCCTTTCTCCGCCCACTATACCGTAAACTGTAAGTACTGGTGCTATGATACGGCTGAGTGCAGACTGCGATATTCCCACTGCTGATGCTATGACTGTTTGAAATTATCCTGATGCCAATATTTGTAATGTAGCGAGGAGTTTAACAACTGCTGGAATGTGAACTCTGAGTCGGAGATTCGATGTCATCTTTGATTTCTTCCAGTAACTGTAATCTTGCATGGCTGCTTAATCTGTGATCCTTGTGGCAAAACTCCTTTCAGCTCGTCTCCTTGGCCTATGTCTTCGTCTTGCTCGGATTACTGCTGTCATTTCACCAGGAGGCATATGTGAGGAAACCCGCTTCCAGGTTTACACCTGCTTTTAAGAGGCGGAGAATTTTCACCGCAAAATAGAGGCGCGCTATCACTGGCGGTTTTTGTACATACCGCGGAATACGTAATTAAGCGCTCTTTACGCTTCCCCTCCCATCTCTTTACGGTAAACTCCCACTTTCCCCGCGACCCTCCCATGAATAAATATGCATGACACGAAAAACGCAATTTGCCCTTTTCAGCTCCCACGACATGCAGTTTGCGCTTTTACATCATTGCGGCCTGTTTGTACATACCTCGCCATGATTTTACGCGCACGTTGCGACACAAATACGCCTGAAGTGGGCGCAAAAGCGTTAGTACATCTGGCCCTCTGAGTCTGAGCCTGATCTCTGAGTTGATTGAGCCTGAGATGGGAAACTCTGAGTTTTCGGTTTCACAACGGCTGATTGGAGTTGGTTCAATCAACTCGGAGTAGGTTGACTCAGGGTTACGCGCGTGCACCGAAGACAGCATGAATGGAGCCATGGTACTACGATTCACCATGGTAACAACGACAAACAAACGGGTCGGCGGACATACTCATGCGCACATACAGCGAGTTTGAACATGTATTTCGTTAAAAAAGCAACACAGCGGCTGCTGCAAAGAGAGAGAAATTGCGCTGGAGAAAATTGCTGCTAGAGTAAATGCTTATATTCCAATATGATGTATATCATATTTAATCATAAGCTAATATTACTTCAAATCTATTTCAGGTAGGTGCAATTACTGTGGGCGAAAAAGTCCTAGGCTACTAATCCCATTCTGAGGCTGCAGCACCATCATTAACAGAATTATAATTCATAATCTTTCATTTCAAAGGGTTTACATCATTCACCTGCAATCCTGTGGAACTCCTTTTTAATGTCTCTGACTGGTCTGTGTCCAGGGAACACTACAAATGTTTAAACTCTTTACTTTCACTGACCCGTAGACACTCACGCTCAAAGTGGACGCTGCTTAAACTTTGTCATAAATTTGACGCATTAAATCTTCAAAATATATGTGCAGCACATCGGTTGAAAGCTTAGACTGTCAGGATTGAATTAAGCCCAAACACAAAGCATGAGATGATTTATAGCAGTTATACAACGTTTCAGAGCGATTTCTTAAGAGATTGCAATTGCGGCGCTTTATTAAAATTATTATTATCACCAAGGTTAGAGACAACTGTAATGCAAGAATGTGCTGGGATAGAGCATGTCCACGATGGGTGACGTTAGTGATATGAGGACGGATAAGGTTATGTAGCTTACATAACTGATAGACTGGGAAGAAAAACCATACTGCTCAAATAGATAGTATCTGGAAATGAATATACGTCAATATCATCTTCCGACATATGTTTAACTGCCATACAGCGTCTTCAACGGGATCGTCGATAAAAGGAAATGTCATGTTTGGAGAAAAAACAATGTTTTAAAGTCTGCCTAACAGTTAATAAACCAACAATGTTTTATTTTATTCACGCCAATATAACAAACTGCGCTGAAATGCTCCCGATACAGACTGAATGACTGAATGAGGAAATGAAGAGCGCTGTGTCAGAGGGAGGAGCGTTAATTCTCTTCATACATCCATGGGGAGGAGTCTTCAAGAAACTCGAGGTTTCTTGAAGAAAACCTGCTCCCGACCAGGTTAGGTTCATAGGCTCAGTTACCATAGTAACTGACTCTGAGGTTAAGTTACCTCTCTTTCTGAAACAGAAAACCCAGAGTTTCCCCTCATCTCAGGCTTAACAAACTCAGAGTTTCCACTAATCCTCCTACCTGAAACGGACCTCAGGTATCCTGCATTTAGCGTTGTTTTCCAAAACACATAGAGCCCTTTTTTCCTGAAATAGGCCGTTTTTTCACTAGAGGACCATGTCACAGATTTCAATTGTAACATGAAGGACTCACTGTCATCAGCCTGCACAATACCAACACCTTGAAAACTGACACAGGTTAATTATTTTATAATTTACACCTGTATTTTTCAGTCCTCTGAAAGAGGAAGCTTGTGTTTGTCCTTATAGGCCATGCACACCCCTGGTAAACCCACACAGGTGGTTTTGATTTGCTGATTAGAACTAGAAGCATGCAGGCAAGTGAAGACTGTGCTGACAACTGACATTAGGCTCATTTGAGATGAACTGCGCCTCGCCTGTAAAGTGGACGAGAGCAGGCGGCAGCAGCGGGGGGCGGTGACAAAAATCCGCTGTGAAGTCGGACAGTTTCCAGCCGCATCCAGCAGCCTGCAGGCTGAACAGGAAGTCACAGAAACACTGGTCTGATTTCGATTTAATAAAATGTTATCAGACCCATATATCAGCTTGTACATAGTCTCCAGTTGTTTTTATTATGACAGAGTAGCTGTCAACATGCTCTACATGTGATCTGTTGCTGATTTTAATTAACAACAGACTGTAGATGATCTGTAATCTGAACAGATTTAGTCTCTCTGACTTCTAAACATAACTGTCAGCCACACAACATGTGTTCTGTACAGAATAAGCCTTTAAATCAGACACATAGCAGTTAAAATCCCAGATTCAAAATCAATAAAAAAAGTTTATATAAAACGTCATCATGTTGTCGATTCTGAACAAATCAGCTGTTAGATCAGCTGAGAGGCCGGCGTTTCCAGCATGCCTTGTGTCCGCCTGGGTCTTGCAGTCGGTGAAAAGCAACTGCGCTACCTGCGTCTCAAACCTGCGGCCACCTTGCTCTCGTGAGATTATCGTTGCCTACGTATGCATGACGTCAGAGCAAGTCGGGATCAAGTTGGACACAAATCTAACCGGCATGCAACGGGCGGCGATCGCCGGTGATTGATTCTGCGCAGATCTGGCTCATCTCGAACGAGCCTATTGCCCTGACTTTCCTGTTGTTTTTGTTGCACCTTGGGAGGGAAAGTTACACCTCTATCATTGCCTCCATTTGGCCATGCAAGTATGCCACTTATTATGTAGCAGCAAGGGTATGAGGTGAATTGCAAGCGGCATATGAGAAAGCAGGTATGATGTTGAATCTGCGGGTAGTAGAGATGTGTAATCTTTTCACAGGTTTCAAGTGTTGATGGAAACAGGATTTCTTCTGAAGTCAATGCACATCTCTTTTGTTTTTGCCTTTGTGTAAAAAGGAGGATTTACATCAATCAATAAAATCATCGAATACAGGGCCGTGTTCAGAGTCGTCACTGCTGAGGAGGGACACAATGACAGTATCATCCGCAAATTTAATAATGTGGCGCCGTTCCTGATGGCTTTGGCATTCATTTATATATAAAACATATTTCTGTCATTTCTGAGTAATTCTGAATAATGACAACAACACTGTCGGCGCATCCACATGATACAAGCCTTCCGTGATCGTGCACAGCACCCACCCCTCCTCCATGCAGTTGCTAGTAGCCAAGGAGGACATGGAGGATTAAAAAAAAATGTGATGGACTCTTCAGACGAGGTCATTATCTTCACCCGAGTTTCTGCGCGCAAAAGTCGCCAGACGACACAATCTTGTGAACATAGTCATACTGAGAAATACAGAGGGAGCTGTGTGGAGCTGATAGTCTTAATTAGCTTTGTAGCAACTCATCTGGCCATGGCTTGAATGTAACGGACGTCCATTACTATCAAAAAGTTATGCACTAAAGCTTTAATGCTCCTGGGAGACGTGGTATTTGGTTTACACGCTGCAACCATTAAGGTAGGCATGTATACCATTGGGAACCACGTTTTGGAGCGAACCCAGTCTTATAAGTACATGGCAACTTCACATAATTGGAGCACCTTCAACCTGAGCGGTTCTAATTTACTAGAGCTAACAACATGATCAGTGCCAATAAAACGTAGTTTCTCTGCATTTCTACATAGTTTAGTCATAGTTTACAATAAATTGTAGTCCGATATCAAAGTCACAATACTGGTGAAGCTACTTCTGCTTGTAACATAAAAACAATTTTATATTTTGATTTAGCCTATTTATTGAGTTATTTGCTCAAACAGGTCAATGTCAGCTTGGAAAGAAAAAGTAAACCCTTGGTTTTTAGTAACTAGTTAAACCTTGTTTTACAGCAGTGACCTCAACCAAATGTTTCCTGCATGTGTTGATCATTTCTCCACACCGTGCATTTCCCCATACAAAACTGTTTGATTATATTCATATTTACAGATTATTAGAGGCCTGGATTGACCTTAACCATTCTGAAACATTACTTTTCCTATGTCTGAGACATTTTGTAGTTCATGTTTCACCTTGTTATTTCACTTGAGCATTTTTGTGTTACATATCCCAACTTTAAGCATCAAATTCTGACAGCTACCCTGAAACTTCAACTTGTAAAAGTGATTTTGAATGAATGAGTGAATAAAACCTTTACTCCCCACGAGGGGAATTTGTTTTGCACATTTGACTGCATTGTTTTCTCAATGAGGAATGGTTGTTCATGTCCAGCCAGTGGCAGCAAAACAACTACAAATCATGGTGATACCTACTCCATGCTTCACTTTAAGGATGGTGTTATGATAGGCTATTAGTTTGCTTTATCAGACCAAACGAAGTGTAAGTAGGGCTGCTTGATTATGGAAAAAATATATAATCACCATTATTTCGGTCAATATTGAAATCACGATAATTTAACACGATTACTCGTAGACTTCTGGAAAGATGTTGCAGTTATTTAACTTAAAAAACAGTGGAAAAAGTTCAATAAATCAACAGTAAAAAAACATACAACTGAGAAATTTGCCTTAATACTTTTCCTATTTAAACATTATTTTTTCATTCAGAACACAAGAGAAAATAAGAGTTTACTTCAAAAACGTATTGATCTCAATAATTGTTTTTCTCGATTATTCTGTTTTTGTGATCATTAGGAGCCGAAATCATAATCACAATTAAATTTCTATTAATTGCACAACCCTAAGTGTAAGGTGTGTCTGTTTGTTTTCACAGAACATATTCCCAGTAACATAATAGAACTTTCAGGTTGCCAATTTTAGATGTACAATGTCCCTCCATGGTGCCCTTCCACGGGCATAATTGCCGCCATATAGTTTTTTATAGAGACATAAATGGTGACCCAGCAACTTTGAGATATTTCGACAGGTCCTCAACTGTAACCCAAGAGTTCTCTTCCACCTTTTTAAATCTTTCTTTGCCATCTTGCTTTATCTGAATTGCACATGTGATTGAACTACAATTTCAATTCATTGATGGGGAAATCTGACTTGTAGTAGCTTTCTCAGAGGTCATTTGTGAAAGAGTTCACATACAATGTCCTATTTGGATTTTTGATATGGAGATGCCAATTTGAATAACAGTTACTTGAGTATTATTGGTTTAGAGCTTATTTGTCTATTATAGTGACTTTGATGAGCATCAGACTACATTTTATGGGTACATTGTGCATCAATGTCAGAACTTCCAAAGGTTTCACTTTCTTTTTCTCTGCACTGTAGGTGGGCAGACATCAAAGTACCTCATAAAACATTTTGCAAAAACGTTTTGAATGTTTTGGTGCCACCAGCTTGCAATCTTCCTTATTTTCTCTTTAATACTGCTTTATAGGCTTTTACAGGTTACTGACACTAGCTGTTGATACCCATTACTGATGTTGGCAGTCTTCAGAAATGTGCATCACTTATCACTGCTTATAGTGTGCATGTAAGTCCTTGCACAGTGAATAGTAATAATGCCTGGAAGCACCCATAAAGAAATCAGCAGTGCAGCACCACATGTGGTCAAGAAGTCCACAGGGTACCATTAATTAGCTCCATTTCAAATAGAATGTGTTGTTTTGTAAATGGCAAATAAAAGAACTGTTACTCAGTGAATGACAGCATTAGTAGAGATCAAAGTTCCAAGTGCTTTTCAGACCCACCAGCTACTGCAGAATGACTAAAGACCCCTCACATTGAATGTGCTGTTTCTTTCCCTCCATTTTTGCTGTACCACCAAATGCCACTTGATGTTGCTGAGCAACTAATGCCAGAAAAGAGAATGAAAAAGGAATAACAGAGCAGAGGGAATGACAGAGGAAGGACGATATAGCAATAGCACATTTCTTAGATGAATCGAGCAAAAAGGCAGGCAGGCAAATCTGGAACAGAGAAGACAGAGAAAAGGGGAAGTAGAGGAAGCCGTAATGGAACAATTTTAATACAAATTGGATATTGGTCTGTCAATGTTGTCTAGCTCTGACATAAAAAAACATGAAACATGCATATATTTTTCTAGGAGCTGTGGATGGCAAACTCCCTCTTATGGTAGCAGAAAAAGAAGAAGGGGCTGAAGAAACAAGTATAACAAAGACAATATGTTTAATGATCAATGCATGTCTTACTAAAACAATAACATATGATATAACAGGACATAACATACTGTGTAGTACATACTGTACATGTTTTCTGTGTGTGTGTGTGTGTGTGTGTGTGTGTTTGAGTTCAGAGTGCCGGTTGTCGGGGGTCAGTTGTGCTTCTTCTGTGGTTTTCTGCAGGGATGACTGTTCATCGTTGTCTTGATGCATTTCAGTGGTAGTACCTGACGTTCTCTTAGGCCGGCTACACACTGGCTGCGTCGCATGAGCGTGGCGTTTCTGTTGCGTGGCGGCTGCGTGGATTTTTCTATGTCTTTACACACTAGAAACGTGTCTGATGCGGCGCTGCTGCTGCTGCTAGCCTTGTCTGTACACATGTACTGTATGTTTCCCATTGATTTACTGCACTCAAGCAGTAGTACTTCATGTTAAACATAAATATCTACTGATTTGATTACAGCAAAGACGTCAGCAGTATTGACAGCAAAATAGGCTACAGAATATACATATATTTATTAAGATGTATTTGTGAAAATACATAATAAACATCTTTTCCTATTCTATTTTGCCTGAAAATGCTTCCAACACGCTTGCGTATCGCGTGAAAGAAAGGCGTCTGTCCTATTTCTAGCATGCGTGTGTTTTTGGCGCGTGTCACACAGCCAGTGTGTGAGCTCTAACCTGTTAACATGGGAGTCGAAATAAAAACGGACACGCCACGCAGCTGACACGCTCACGCCGCGCAGCCAGTGTGTAGCCGGCCTATTATTGCCCTGAGTGGCGTTATGATGTGTGTGAAATGACTGCTGATGTAAAAAATTGCTTTATTCTGTATTTGTCAGAAATGGTGTTTGAAGAGTGTTAGATGTAGGACATCTGTACTTTGCTTTGTGTTTCATGATCATAATCTATAGCATATCACTTTAGAATGTTTTCCCTTTTGCCCTTTTTTGCTTAAGTGCGAGTATGCCCCTTTAAAAGCATCCACAGTGGGATCCTGCCATGCTTCATGTCACAGCAGAGGGGATACTCAAGTGCAATCCTCAAATTAAACTACCTTAAAGTCCAAGTGTCCCGCAGGTGCTTCTTTGGTTGCCTCAAATACCTCTCTGGTTGGCACAAGTGCTGCTCTGGTGTGACCTTTTGCCAAAGGCTTACAGCACATGAGACCATTACTCATCACAAAGAGCGTGCATCATGTTTTGCCATAATTTCATAAAGAGGAACATGTTTTCCCACACTTGTTTGTGTGCAGTTCTGTGTGTGTACAATACTCAACCTATACTCATTTCATCACGCATTGGAATTTTTTTTTTTTTCTGTGTTTCCTGTTGGTCATGTTGAGCTGTGTCTTAATAATGCTTGAATAAGAAGTGATTTGATTGTGACTGGGTTTGATGGAATATTGGAGTTATTGTTTCTCCTCCTTCCCTGGCTTTGTTGAGGATTTGGCACGGTACAGTCAGATTGATTATTGCTCAAGCTCTCAGATGTTTTCTAGTTGTGTGTGTTCCTTGAGATTTGCCACGAGAAGAACACGATAAAAACAGGACATTTAGAAAGTAAACATTAGTGATATTTTACATGTAAACAAAATACAAGTCTGAATGTTTTATCTTAAATGTGACTTTTTGAACCAACCTTTCTTTTTTGACCTACTGTAATTGGTCACTGAAGTATGGGTTGGTTCTGCTGTTAATTGTTGAATTGGTTTTGCCGATGATGCTGCGGTATAACACATACATCTGTCACATGTAGCGTGTGGTTCTAGGCAAGATGCTTTGGAGTGTCTGCTATGTGAAGGTGACGTTAGCAGCCTTACCTTGAATAAGCTATACATGTGGATGTGGTTCACTCCCTGCTTCCTCAAAGTCTCTTCAACGGTATTGGCTAACCCAGGGGATTAGTAAATATTGCCATCTTGAAAATATAAGTGTCTCACAGCTCATTAGCATAAGTGATGATAAGTGTTGGAATGTGAACTTGTCCAGAAGGACAGGCAACTGTCACGGTGACAACAACAGTATTTGGACTGCTGCTCATACTTCCACTCAGCTTTGTGTGTTCTTGCCAATTTATTTTTAAAGATTTGTTTTTGGGGCATTTTTAGGCCTATATTGACAGGACAGCTGAAGTAATGAAAGGGGAGGGGGGAACGACATGCAGCAAAGGGCTCTATATGTGGCTGCCCGCTCTACCAACTGAGCTATCCAGGTGCCCGTTTTTGCCAATTTATGAACTCAAGAGATGAAAAATGACAAAGAGTCCTTCATGCTTATAGCTAATACTACAGGGAGCTCTACAATTTGGACTGAAGCCAGTAGAAGACAACACTGTGGCTAATATTGGTAAATCTTCTTTACTGAGACCGAGACCACCACATGACACAAGACTTCTCCCCAGACGACTCATTAGACTACCTCTGGGCAAATCAATGCAGAAGGACATGCACATGCCACATTCATACACACACACACACACACACACACACACACACACACACACACACACACACACACACACACACACACACACACACACACACACACACAGTGCACACGTTTATCCCTCAGTGACAGTGATGCATTAACCTTTAACCCCCAGCTTGTGTCTAATAATAATCTGGTAAACACACAGACACACATGCAAACATTTCAACGTGTGCACAGGATCTGGGGTTGTGTATATGACTCCGTCATTGATACATTACACATCTCAGTTCCTTTTTAATATACAGACAGTCTTGATCAATCCAAATGAGAGCAGAAAAGAGGTAGATGAGAAGAAAAGGGAGTGAGAGTCTGACCTGTTTCGAGGTGTAAAAGAGCAGAGATAGAGGTTATCAATTAGCTAAAGAAATATCACCATCCAATAAATGGCCTCCAATGGGGTGTTGAATAATGCAGAGGCATTATATATAGACATACGTTAACAGCATTACACATTGCAAATAGCAAAACCTGCAGTTCACAGACATAGATAGATAGATAGATAGATAGATAGATAGATAGATAGATAGATAGATAGATAGATACTTTATTCACCCCAAAGGAAATTTTAGGCATACAGTAGCTTAGACAACCATAACACAACAAACACATATACACACATATATCACACATACATAAGAATAAAAATAAAAATCACTCACAGAAATGCAATGACCATGATTATCTAAAAGAATATAGGTCTAGAAATAAGCCAATTGGTTTCCTCCAGTAGAAGGTCTGTTTAATTTGAATTACTCCAACTTAACCATCTGAACTAGCTCTATTAACACCTGCTTCATAAAGACTCCATCATACTGCTGTGAATAGGCATTGCATCGCTGCCGGATCTCCCTAATCTACCTTATCGATTGGATTTAATTCATGTTATCATTTCACCCAAAAACTAGAGATCACACTTGTCTTATTAACATGCAAACATGGACGTGAGCCTAGTTCCTTTTCTGCGTCAAAGTTTCCTCTACAAACAAATGGAGCTGCGCATGGCTCTGTAGAGCTCATTGGTAGGCAGTGCTTCAAGCAGTGTACTGAAAAGCAGTTTCATTCCCTCTTGCCTTAAACTATGACAGGAGATTTTATATCTGCTACCATAGGGAACACTGTGTTGCAGTCTAAACTGCTCAAAACATACCAGATAAACTGGATGGATGCAGAAAATAATCCTGCTAATTTAAGTATTCATAAACCAAATTTTGCCCCACCAACTGCATGTGAAGTTAGAGTGGATCTTACAGTTTTACATGGAGGTTTCCCTGAGTCATCAAGTTTCACATACTCACAGTACAGAGTACTAGGGGTGTAACGATACACTCAGCTCACGATTCAATATGTATCACGATACTGGGTTCACGATACGATATGTATCAGGATATTTTGAAAAAAATGCAAAAATTCAACTGAAAATCAAATTACAGATTTATTTAACATTAACAGTGTTCAATAACTGTCTTGTTCTACATACAACTTAAAGAATGTACAATACTTCAATATAAATCAAGATTTAGTTTAACCTTCTGTTTGTAAAATCAACAATTAACTAGGTGTCACTGACCAATAAAACTGAATTGTATCATGAAATTAGAAGCAAAACTACGTTCTATAGATATTTGGCCTTCTTTCACTCTCTTTTTCGCACCCGGTTGCAGGAGTTTGTCTTTGTGGTACCGTTTTAAATGACACATCATATTTGTTGTGTTCGACGTCGTGTATAACAGTGTTTGCTTACAGTGTTTACACACAGTTTGTGTTTTGTCTGTTTTTTTACCATCCTCCTGTTGAGTAACTGGAAAACCAAAATGCTGCCAGACGTCGGACTTGTAAGTGGACGGGGCATCCTCTATTTCAATTTCAATCGAAGTCGAACTCATTTTGCCCTGCTACTGCTCAGTTCAAGCGATTCATTTGAGCGTTGATGCAGTGAATGCAAGCGTTACGCGGGTGCGGTAGCTCAACCAATAGGGTTAAACAGACGTCGATATATCCTTCTTGTTCTATCTTTTAAACTGACCTTTGTTGATCTGAAATGAAGACAGATTCAGCAACTGCATGGCCTATTTCTCGCTTAAAATGTTTTCAGAAACACGTTTCAGTGAACTATTTTAGTACAATATGAGATCGTATTCTGAACAAGCCGCACTGACAGTCTGGCTTAGAATTTCCGGAGAAAACAAACCCATGTGACGCATTCGTCCAATCAGCTGCCGGTTGTCATTTCTTGGGCAACAATACAGATTAGCGACGCCTGCTGTTATAGAGATGTATTACGTCTCATCTCCTCTCGTCTTTTTGATGTGTCCCGAGGCAGTTTTTTGGACCTCGGGGACGCGACTGATCCTCTCGACTGGCTTTTCTGCCGATGGTCGGCCGTCTGGTATGTGTGTCAGCACATATATGATAGTAGTAAAAAAAAAAAAAAAAATTATAATAATATCGCCATACCTCTACGATACATATCGTAACATTTTTGCATCGCGATAAATCGTACCACGATATATCGTTACACCCCTACAGAGTACAGTAAAAAATAGTCTCCTATTCCCACACCAATTTTGGGTGTTTGTGGATGCAACCAGGCAAGTGTCCCCAGAGAAGCCACTGTATTTCTACGGAACAGTTAGTCCTCCACACCTCCAGGAGAGCGCTTACAAGGATGTAGGACTTTTTTCTACTCGCTGTTGTTATTCCTTACTCTGCTGCTGGTCTTGTTCAGACTGCCAGCCCAAATCAGGTTTTTTTTCATATCCAGATTGTATCCAGACAAAGTCTTGTTGGCAAAAAAGCAGTGATGCCAAACGTTCCAAGGGGACCACATACACTGCCTCTTTTGCCAGGGAAAGGATTCATCCTCTGGAGTATTATTTTTGCAATTACAGAATTGTTTTCAATTACATTCTTAGCAATCTTCTCCATACAATACATACAGCTGCATGTCATTTGAAATGTATTTATACTCTGGTAAAAGTTCTCAAGTTTCTTATTTTGATATAACAATAGTGGCCTGTTCTCACTCCACTTCAACAGTTTATGCTAAAGACAGCTCATTCCTTAGGAACGGTATGACGGAAAAGGTTAGTGGTTTTGAAACCGTTTGACTTTAGGAAACGTGACACTCAGGGCACGAAGGAAACGTGACACGTGGGACACGATCCCTGGGCTCCTGGGTGAAAGTCCTGTGTTTGACCCATCCGCCTCTCCGTCCAACCTCCCTATGTGGATTTTCGCCCTTTCATACTACTCGCTACAGCATAAATTCACATGCAATCTCAAGGTAATGTAGGTCAGTGGAGGCCAAACGGCGTTGATAAACGCGCTAAAAGGCGAGTATGCGTCTTAATAACACGGCAATAATGACATACGAATTGGCATGTCATACATACGCCACTTCATGAGTATACCTTGAAAACAGTAACCGCCCGTTGCCTAATTTAGCATATACAGCAATACTGACTGATATTATCTACTGATACTGAAGACGTGTCACTGAGTAAAAGGAGCTACAGACCAGAAAGCCAGAAATGGATTACTGCTGTGATGATTGCACACATCAGATTCACTGCCTTAAAACAACAAAATAGACCTTCAAAAAATGTGGAGAGATTCTTCTTCATGACACTAGATTTGAACCCCCCAGAGCCTGGTGTCACACAGCTGATGACCAGATCTTCAAGATTTCAACTGACTGCCAGCAGCACTGCATCTGTACCGCTGCCTTTTTAGAGGCAGCATCTTCACACTAGCCTGCACTGGCATCTCATCTCCCCACTGCTGCTCCACTGATGAATAGTTTCATGAATAGCTCAGGCATGAGATATTCATGAAACTATATGACGGTAACCACAGATTTGTGCAGAACCCACCCGTCAGCATCGTAAATAAAAACCTCTCAGCTCCAGCTCTGAATGAGAGTCATAAAGAACCAGGCTCCCTTGACGTCTTCCTTCTCTTTAAGGAGAAAATGTGAGGAACCATAGCCTTATTGGTGATATTATTGAGTTTTTGGTGTTGCTACACCTGTTTCACATCTGCTTGTTTGCCTTAATGACCTTGAAGGTAAGTATATTGTAGACAAGCATAATAACACCTCTCTGATTTGTAAGGTGTAGACTTACCCACCAAGGACACCTGCTCTGAATCTCTGTCACCACACTGCCCATTGTTATATGATTATTTGTGGACATTTTTAAGTTTGTGAAGGCTAGTTCTTATGACAGCGCCAATAGCAGATCATTTATAGTAACTTCTTGTCCATGGATACACATTTAAAAAGGGACAAATATTTTTTTGCTTTGATGGAATTTAGTCCATTATTCCTTACAATCCTGTTCATTTGTTTTTGTTACTATCATCATCCATGCATAGCAATTTGAGTGGAAACTAAATGACACAAGAGAGTCAGTTCATACATGCATGTGCGTGTGTGCACATGCTGTGCACACACACACGCACACACATGTGCTTAAGTTTTTGGCAGAATATTGAGTGCACAGTGACAGTAAGAGGTATGTGAGCTGAAATAAACAATAGCATTTTTCTTTCTTCTTTTCCCCTTACAAATTGACACAATCTGGAGGTGAATACGAAGGTCATAAAAATCCTGATAAACTGATACATAGGGTACATGGCATTGAGATAGATAGATAGATAGATAGATAGATAGATAGATAGATAGATAGATAGATAGATAGATAGATAGATAGATAGATAGATAGATAGATAGATAGATAGATAGATAGATAGACACTAAACCCATCAAGTGATGTCACACCTTGGTGCGCCTCCCCTGCAGTCTGCTGGAACTGAAATATTTGAATATTTTTCCCCCTTCGCTCAAAACTTTTTTTCTCGGCACTGCCTTCAGTCGGAGCACCGGGGAGCTGTGGGTGTAATGCCGGTAACCGCGAGGTCCCAGTGCCGCCGTCGGAGCGCTCTCTCTGTGTTTCTGTAGTAGAGACGCGGTGAGTGAACAAGAGGACAGGAGCTCTATGTTAAAGGACTGCACCTTGGAAAAAAGTGGCTGCCCGGAGCCCGTAACCATGCGGGTCCTGTTGAGCGTCCTGTACCCCGTCCTCTCCCTCACCATCTTCGGATTATACCCCTCTATGGTGAGTTTCTTATTTCATATTAACTGCCACTTGTTTCATAACAGAGCGTTGCTGTAATCGATGCTTACTATTAACGACTATATTATACTCGGGTTTGATCGCGTTATAGGTTCTTTACAGTAAACCGATACGTGACAGTTTCTTTCATGGAGGCTGGCATGCCAAACTTCACTCAAAAGTCCTACAATTTAATGTTACCAAATTTACCGTCAGCAATATAAACCTGGTTAGACAAGATTTAAGGAGTTTCATAAAACCATAACATGCACTACACTTCGGTATAGGTTTAATGCACCTATCTACACTTATTTCCATAATAACAATTTAAAACTATGAATAATCAGAAGGCTATGCCTGCAGCACTTCTCCACAAAGGTGGGCTAAAACAATTAGCCTGGATAGAATGAATCAATTCTAAAACCTCGGACTTTTCGAAAATGCAGTGCTAGTTGGTAGATTACGTGTATGACGAAATTTACAAATAATCCTTCTTTGTTCGTTTAGGTAGCCTATTTGAGTGCTGTTTTATCGGGAAAATGTTTTTGCCACCTTTTCAATGCAGTTTTGCGTGACAGTAACCTACTCTATTAGTCAAACAATAAGCAGAACATTGAACCACCATCATTTCTCTGAATAACATTGCCTTAATTGAATGTACCAAAAAATACCGTGTTTATGCTGAAAAAGAAAATTCCATTAGTGACTAATCACCTTTTATTATGCACCCACCTTGCCCACTAGTGGATCTTCTTTTGTTTTTAAGATATATGAGTTGTGATGCAATTGTGAGAGCAAGTGCATTAGGTGAGACAATCATGTCAGCATAAGTCATTGATTGTTTAGATGTTTACAGTATAAAACCCAACGACTCTTCCATATGTGCCCTATATAACTAATAGTTCAGCAGGATCGTGGTTATGTCCCAGTGGCACCAGGGGCTGTCTCTCTTCTCTCTTAACTGAATACTGTGTTGCTGTTTCTGTCAGTATTTGGTTTGTCTTTGTGCTCAACAAAGCTCAAACCAAATTTGAGGGAAATGGAACTGCATGGGCAGTGATTTGTACTGAGGGAAGGATGGAATAACTGTGACTAAAGCTGACAACTCTGCTCAAAGTCCCTTATGATTAATGGAGAAATCAGTTTGTTGCTCAGGGTCTTCTGGTGATGAGGGTGTGGAGCTGTCCACTATCTGGTGCTGAAGCTCCACTACACAAGCTTTCTGGCTATGCAGCAACCCACAGAAGAGGAAAAAACCCCCGATATCCATCATTTCAAATATGCCATTGTCTAAACCTTTTTGAGCACAGCAGAATAATGCTAACACCCAAGGGCAGATACTGCAGGATTGAGATCCATTATCCTAGTCCTGAAACAAGTATTAATCAATTAGTCCATAGATAGAAAATGAATTGATTGTTAATCAGTTCGTCATTTATAAAATAGAAATATCAAATATCTCCTTGTTACATCTCATCCAATATAAGGACTTTCTGCTAATTTAGTTTAATATGATTTCAAAAGCCTTTGTTTTTTTTTGTTTTTTAGCAATTCAGTGCCTTCACTTTGGTTACTCCTAACACCTTATAGGTTAAGCAATTCAGTGAAAAGGTAACCAGCAATGAAAATGATCATGGCAGCCCTAATGCATTCCTAATCTTCAGGTTTCGGCTATTGCGTTAAGAGAGCTCTGGGTATCTACTCTGTGTTACTCTCTTTATATTTTAGAAATATGTTACTTCTAAAGATTATCATTCCGTTCTGTTTCTATCTTTCATCTGTTTTTGATTGACTCAATGAATACACTGTTGCCATTGAGGAATATGAGATATTGCTGGAGCAGGAGCTGCATGCAAATGGCTAGCACAGCCCCGAAGGCCTTTCTGCTTCAGTGTTTAAAAGTGATCTGGAAAGCCAAACCTTTTTATAGTATACCAGTAAGCTGGAAAGTATTAAGCTGTCACTCACAGGCTGTCAGACCTTGTACACAAGGCTTTGTTCATTATAGTAAGGGGTAGCAGCCTCTACCTCTTGGCATTTCAGTTTGTGTTAGTGGTGCCTTTGGTTTTTGTCCCACAGGTTAAGTTTCAGCAACTTTAAAATAACCTAGAAGCCAGATCTATTCTGGATAAACTGGCTAACACTAGGGCTGATGGTATGGA